>VYXF01010193.1:578065-666973 GCA_013397295.1 Polioptila caerulea | reverse complement strand
ATGTTTTTGAAAGACCATAGTTGACACAATTATAGTTTTATGAATGTTGTTCAAGTGAAAGTATCATCTGTTATATCTGCACAGAGATATTGCCTATCACAATCCTCTTTTACTGCAGAGGTGGTGTTGTAGATACATTTTACTTGCCATGTCTTTGTGATTTGAATAGCTATAATTATGTGAAGTTTTACATGGTCATAATATGAAGGGATTTTTCCTTTTTTCTAAAGTCAAAATAATAAGTCACAGCAGAAAAGCAAAACTCCAGTCCTTGGTGGTAATTCATGCAAGTGGAAGTCTGTATATTGAATAAATCTTATTTGAGACAAGAACATTGTTATGGTCGGAATACAGGCAACATAGTTTTCAGCGTGAATTTTTTTTTGCTAGACTTTAAACTATATAAAATGTCAGTATCATTGAAACATGAACCTCTTACAATTAAAATTGTGTATTATTTGGATACAGTTTTTATATGTAAGTCCTGATTTTTTTTCACGTATTTTTATGTATTTTGTTCAAGTTAGTAACTTGTTTCAGCAGAAAAAAATAGTCCATTATATAATTAAGGATAGTGCAGCTCTCAGGGTGTATGAACTTTTGGGTACCTGTATAAATTACAAGTCCTTTCACTTCCATCTGAGATTTCTCAAGTGTTTCAGTTAGGCTGAAGAGCCAGTTAGGTTGAAGATAACCAGGATGACACAGTGGATCACTGACTGTTTAAATGGCTATCAGGGGAAACAAAGCATGATCAGGGTAAGGTTTATTCACTGTCAGTGCCATACACTCCATTGCTAGAAAGCCTACCAGTAAATGTTGAGGCTAAGGCAGAGGTCCCTTTAAAGCACCTGGATTTGGAACCAGAGCCTTCCTTCCTCTGCCCAGAGCTACAGCAGTGCTCCAGCCTGGGCATCCTGCAGGAGGCTTTCTGCTGATGGCACTGCCCCCAGCTGGGGCTGTGGGGTGGGAGCCAGACCTCAGTACATGGTGTGGCACTGCAGGAATGCACCTTTGGTGGGCGGATGTGAGGAAGAGGGTGGTCACACGTATTTTGAGGTAGGTGTGTGAGATTTGACCAGTGGTGAGGAATAGCTTCAGAAGTGTAGCACCCAGTAGAGGGGTTGTCCTGGGCTCAAGTCTGAAAAAAACTTTGCTGCCTTTCTTGATCAAAGGAGTGATAGGATCTTAGGATAGTTCAAATTGGATGGAACCTAAAGAGGAGTCAGCTTGGGCTGACCCAGGCACTTTAGGGTCTTACCAGCTGGGTCTTGAAAATTCCCANATCCCAAAAGCCATGCGGTTCCTCCATCTTGGCTTCACCCACCCCCATGTACTAAACCCAAAATCTACTTTTCCACCCTGTGACAATCTTATTATTAATCTATTTAAAGTTGTGAGACTTGTATTTTTTCTTTTAAAGCTGGCAATCTTTCCCAGGGACTAAAATCCAACCCACAGGTGTTTTGGGCTTGTTGCCAGGGCTTCTGAGCCCTCTGGGCCTTCTGCACAGGTCCCTGAACCCCCAGAGCGGTCAAGGACAAGCTCTGGGTTCCCACACACAGCCTCTGTGGGCAAATTCTTCCAAGGTTTAACCATTTTCATGAGGGAAAAATGTGTAACCAGTCTGAACCTCTTTAATTTCATTTTGTGCTCCTTGTGTTTCATCTATTCACCATGTCCCACAGGGAAGATCCTGATCTGTCTTCCTACAACCTCCCTGAGGGTTCTGAGGGGCTGTTCTTTGCTCTGCTCAAAGCCATTTTTTCAGGCTGAATAAGCCCATCTCCCTGCCAGAGTGGCAGCCCTTTGCTGCTGATCCACTCCATCACCCTGGTGCCTTGTATCAGGCAACCACAACCAAGTACAGTGCTCTAGCAGTGGTCCAAGGAGTACAGAGTGCAGGGGGATAATCCCTTCCCTCCAGCTACTGGCTCTGCTCCTGCTAATGTAGCCCAGGAGATTGGTGGCTCTCTGCTGCCAGGGCACTGCTCAGCTTGCTGCACGCATGAGTAATTTAAACACCAGAGAAATATAGTTAGATTTCTACTTTTAGCCAAATAACTTATTTTTAGCTCTCTCCCTTACAAATGTAGTCTTGCAAATATGAAAGAAAAATGATGTCTGAAAGCTGAACAGAGGAAACATTCATTTTTGCCTCCAAAGCCTGACTAGTGTCCTCTATATATCTATTTAAATATCATCATTAGAGAATGAGGTTATATGTCACCCTATATGTTAATTAATTAGGGATCTTATATTATCCAGCCATCCATTGCCTTTGTGACAATTTCCTGTACTGGTTTCAAGAAACCATTTAAGAAAAACTGGTAGAAACAAATAAATTCTCAGATCACCCAAAAACCTCAGACCAGGTCTGCTATTCGGAACCTTGGTCTGGGTCCAGCCAAAGAAATATCAGCTATCATGAAAATGCCATGAATCATATTAGATCCCTCGAGTCTAGTTATGAAACTAATATTTTATATTTCAGCATAATTGAAAATGACAGGAACATTTTCATTGTCTTTGTGTGTGTTGTTTTACAAGTGTTGTGTATAACTGCTGTGGTTTTCCTGTATTTTGTAGTTTCATATGTCTTCTGGGAAAATTAATCATAAGCTAGTAAAGAATGCTAGAATATATGTTAACAAAAATGACTATTTTGTAGATGATTCTTTTTTGTTTTTCTGAATGACAAGGATTGTTTATCACAAACTTTTAAGGCATCAAAGGTAAAATCAATATTAATCCCCCACTGAAAACTACAAGCATCCATTTTGTAGTAGTCTAATCTACCACGTTTGACACAACTGTCTGTTTAATGAGAAAACATCATTAATATCAATGAGATATTTTAAAAAATAATTTCTTGAGTTGGTTAATGTTCATATCCTGAAAAAATTATGTTCTTATATTCCTTGGTTTGGACACAATTACAGCTTTCTTATTTTTTTTCCTTGAGTCCTACTGCAAAATGAATTTGAGTTGTATCAGCTAGCAATAAATAAATCTTGTAGCTTCATGAAAGTGCTAGAATTCCAACGTATCAAAAGGTTCAGGTTTCAGAAATCATATTTTACATACTTATTAAACTTCTCTTCTCTTAAACTGATGTTTTATTTCATCTTTTTTTAGTTCTTCGGAGGATGGGGGGAGTTTGTGGTTCGGAATTTTTTTTTTTTTTGATACAGATTACAAAATTAACATTTAAAAGTTTATATCTTTAAAATTTATCCCTTTTTAATAGTGGAGTTCAGGAATGCAAAATAATCTTTTTTTAATGTCAACAAATGTGCCTGTTTTCTCACTACTATGAAATTTACTATACCAATATCTTCAAATTTAAATGCAACAATTCTTATTATTTACCAGGAAGTCCCACCTGGTTACTTATATGTAAAGTGACTGAAGTAATTTAAATCACTTATCAATCTCATAATTAATGCAAAGATAGAATATGCTTTATTAGGTATGTGTGTGTCAGTGCATAAAATAAAATCAAAGTACCTGGAGTAATATATTGTTTACTGAATTTTAGTAAGAGCATCGATCTAATCTAAGAGAAACAAATTTCCTAGTGCATATCTGCATCCTTTTTCTTTGAATCCCTCTCAATTTTAAGCATTTTTTATTAAAAAGACATTTAGGATCTTTTTTCATGTATAATCACACAAGTCTTTTGTTTGATTACAGCTACGACACTCTGAATTATGATGAGCTTTTCTCCTTCAAGCATTTTGTTGAACCTTTCTTTCTGCTTAGCTAATAGAATATACTGAACTGTTACTTTTAAATCCTATCATTACAATGAAAAGTACCACTTACCATGCTGTTTTATGCTTCTTAGTCTCAGTGCCAGTGGAGCTTCACCAAGCAGTATAGTTCTTAAATAAAAACAATCAAGTTGAAACACCTTTCAAATGGAAATCCTAAATGATGGATTGTTGCTATCAGGGGGTCTATGCAGGCGTTTTATAAGCTTATATTGATGGCCTCACTCTAAAGTCTTGCATGGTTCTAATTGCATGACATGTAAATAGGGTGCACATAAGAACTGCAGAACTTTCAATAGAGGAAAATGATTACCAAGCTTTAGGAAAATTCTCTTATAAGAATAAAGTATACTATGAAGAAAATCTATTGGAAATTTGTTTTGTTTGTTTTGTTTGTTTTGTTTTGTTTTTCACATTCAAGAATGGTTTTATGATCCTGATATAGGGACCTGAGAAGTGTCACGCTTTTTGCAATTTCACAATCTACTTTGCTTATTTTCAGTATGTAATGAGTATGCAGTTTCAAAAAGTGTCTGATTTATCCTGCCATAAGAATGACTATTGTGTATTTTCAGTGGGGAGGAGTAGGCTGTAGTAAACTAAAGGAGGTCAAAGTCTAGTGTGAGCAACTGTCTCCAAATACCTGCTCAATCCTTGGTACTCTAGAGATGCATATTTTTGTCAAGGGATCACAACCTTTTCTTTACAAACTTCTGAAATGGTTTTGCAGTTGGTAAGATTGATCATTTGGTTTGGGGTTTTTATTTATTTATTTATTTTTTTTAAGCAGAAGAAGAAGAAGGAGAAGAAGAAAAATCGATGCTGTAATCAATCAGAAAGGCACTGAATGATTCCTCTGGCAGTCCCCTACAACAGCAGTTGATGAGGTCAGATAAGGACATGACAGACTGTCAGTGCTGGATAAACCACTTGTCCTGGGTGAATTAATACAATATTTGTAGCTGCAAGGAAGGACTGCCATTTCTGAATGGTTCTTGAAGGGGTTGCAAGAAGGGTCAAATAAAAGTTATTTCAATTAGCCCTATAGTTAAATAACAAGTCAGTTAGATGACCTTGAGTCAGTCAAGATGGAAAAAAACAAAAACAAATAAATAAAAAAGCAAATCCAAGTGTGAAATTCCAGTTTCCCTGAATTTTGTCATGCACTCTTTTTTCTTTGGTAGTCTGGTTTTTAAGTGCAGTGTCTATTTGCTAGTTGTGAAATCAATGTGTGGGCTGTCTCAGTCAGTCACATCAGCTGCAGGGTTCTTGCTTTCCCTACAGGCTGCCTATTTTGTCCTGTGAAGATTTTGTATTAAGGAATAAAGATGTTTTTGCTATTTTTTGTCTTCAGTAACTTGGATTCTTTCAAATGATGATGATGATGATGATAAAATGACAGAATCATCTCCCCCATGTTATGAATGAAACTACTCAGGAATCCCTTAATCTGTCAAATTCTCTCACAGGAGAAAAAAGACTGTGTAAGGTAAATGAGAGAACGCTTTTATAAAACCCTAGCTACTGCTACAGCCTGCATTCCAGTTGACCTTTATTTTTAACATTTATGCATGTTTTTAATGCGTGGCAGCAACAATATTACACAATGACAAGCTAAACCCCTGGAGCGCTGTGTGCTCTGGAGTTGAGTCTCCTGAGAGCCCAGCTGAGCTGGGCATTGGAGAGGGGAGTTATCACAGGGCTGTTATCACTCAGATTTGTGGTCATTACTGAGTAGGGCCTACTTGTGAGACCACTGAACTTGTCAGCATTCCAGGTCACTGGCATGAGGGGATTAGCTGGTAGGATATGGTTTTATCCTCAGCTATCTTGCTGGGTGAAACAGGATGTAGAAGTAGCAGATGATCTCTCACTCTAAGAGCAGGTGTTGCAGTCCTGGTTATGTGCAAGTGTCTGTAAGCCCTTCTGCATATTTCTCATTGGTGAGACAAAAACCTGTAATGACAGCTTGGCAGAAGAGCACTGAGTTTAGCGCTTGGGTTTCTGAGATGCTGCATTTAAGAACACAAATCAACTGGGGAACTGCTTCCCTGAGGGTTTTTTTCCTAAGAGAGAAGCCATATTAAAAACCTACACTATGCTATTAGAGCGTCTCACAAAAATGTTTGCCCACAAAATACCACCCTGAGATTACTTCAATTTATGCTTAGAAATAAGAATCAAAAAAGAATCAACAAAGAAAGTGTGCAAAACTGTAATTTAAAATTGGTATTATGCATTTCCTCCTCTCTACATAAAAAGACCTGAGGAAATTAGATCCTTAGACATCTGTGTCTGGTAATATGAAAACCCTTTTTGGTGCCCAAGGTGGGGATTTCTGTCTTCTGTCAGGGACACCTAAAAAATGGAGGCAGGGGATGAAGCTCCTTTCATAGTTGATGAAATACACACCTAAAGAGAGTGATCAATCTTCTGGTACAGTACCTTATCTAAATTTAGTCAGATGAATCACTCTCTGGAGGTGACTGTTTCACTGTTTAATGAAGTAGATAAATCCCACTTTTGAATCTGTGTTCACCTAAAACCCCCTGTTTTGCTTCAAATAATTGTAGCTAAGTATCTGATACCTCCATTATCTGAGCACTCCCCAGGCATCATGACTATTTTCTACTTGTGCTGTATATATGTCAACTTAATCTAGACAGCTAGGATTCACTTATGGGAATCAAGAAATCAAGGTAAACTAAATCCTAAATCCTCTGATCCTACACAAAACAACCACTGATTGCTAAGAGGGTGCCTCTACCTCGATTTCTGTAGAAATTCCTACTCACTTAAGGTGCCTTATTTTTAGGCCTGCCTCCTCCAAAGCTGGTCATACCTCTGGTTATCTCTTGAATGCATTAAGACATGAATGAATTACAAAGATCATCAAGTTTTATATCGGAAGCATGCTAAGAATCTGAAGCATTGGAGACCCCATGTCACATCCTAAAACTATATTTTTTAGTTACCTGTCACTCAGAGGTGCAAAAAAGATCATACCTGCATAGGTCAGTGATATTCAGAATGGTATCTCTTTTTTTATTAGGAGCAGAATTAAAATACCACCCCAACTAACCTGCACAACATTTGGTGGTTAAAATTCTGGATTAAGTATAGGGAAGGAACACACCCTTCTTTGTCAGTTAGAACAAGAAGTAGTTTTTAGTATGTGACTAATTACATGAGCTGATCTAAGTAGTCCAGCAATGAGAAAGTGCTTGTTACAAAAAGGGAATCTGATTATAAATCAGGAGAGTGTTTTCTGCCTGTCCCTTTTGGTACCATAATTTTGCTGCTGTCAGCCTTTCCTTCAAGAACTGAGCTCTGAGCTGCCCTAGAGAAAAGGGTTATGCCAATACTAATGAGAAGGGTAGGAATCTTTGGGACTAACTGGGGGATAATTCCTTTTTGTTTTGTTAGCTTGTGAAATAATGGCAATAAAGATAATGCTAATGAGGTACAAATCTTCCAAGCATTAGTCCTGTTTGACCTTGGCTAATGAAGAGCAGACAAATCCTCTTGAAAACAGAGACATGGAGATTGCTGTGAGATAATGACCAACCCAGTTGGGTAGCCTGAGTGGTCACACACTGAGATGCAAATAAAATGTGTGAGATGAGACTGGGTATGAAATCTAAACATATTTTTAAGGTTAATTATATCTCATGCGATATCAGGGATGGAGAACAAAAAGCACTCAGACCAACCCAGCTGCACATCACTATAAAGCTCAAAATCCTACTGTTAAGGTGTGTTCAAAAAATCCTCCTTTAAAACCTTGTTGTAGTTTGGAGTGACACTAGCCTTCTTCAAGTCTTCCAGTGTATCCCCTGATTTCCAAAACTTCTAAAACATTATGGAAAGCCCTTGCAATAGCATCAGCCATCTCTCTCATTGGGTGGTTAATGTCTCTTCCCATCAGTCAGGTCGAGCTCCAGCAACAGTTCACATACCAACTCTTCTGCCACTGATGGTGGATCTGTTTTTACCAAGATATAAGACTGTATTTTTTAACACTGGGGGGGAACTGATACTGCCAGCAGAGGCATAATTTTTTTTTTTAAGAATATCCCAGTGATAGCATTTGTGTTTGTGAGCACCTTGTATTCTGCCCCTAGTCTGTGTTTTCATGATTCCAGTCAGTCTTAGAATGATGGATGTCTGAGCAGGGTTTGCTGTGGTTCAAGGGAGTGTGGAAGAAAATAGGAAGGTCAGTTCAAAACTTAAATTATTACACTTTGGTCTTTGGCATAAAGCAGCAGAACTGTGTCCTGCTAAAACTATGTCAATATTTTGATACCTTGAGTATGCCTTCTTTTTTCTCTTTATTATATATATCTTTATAGCAGGTTAGAGAAGTAATGTTGGAGTTCTGCCAGTGATGTTATATATTCCAGAGATTCCTTCAATCAGTTAATACTCTTCTGATCAGATATTTTGAGTTCACGATTGCTTTGTGTTTGCAGTCACAAAGAGACATCAGAAGCATATAAAAATTTTCTGTCTTGTGATTTTTGAACTACCTTGCTTTTAACATTTTGGTTAAGGATGGGTTGGAGGGGATGTCAGTGAACTTTGCTCATGCTCCAGGATGCTTAAACAGGATGCAGAAACCACATAATATTAGAGACCTATATAATCCTATGACCCTAAAGTGTCTTGTTTGAGATTGTTCTTGATAGTTTCAGTTTAGCTACTTACCCACGAATGAATGTTTTTGAACTCTGGCTAACTGACACTGGTTATTTATAAAGACAGGCCAAAAAATTCACTTTTAGACATTAACTAGCTTTTCTCTTTTTTTTTTTGTTATCTGTGCAGAAATCCTTTGGGTATTTGAAAAAATAAAGAGGCCAGATAACCCCTTGGAGTTCCTGATTAAGCCTGACACTAATGATTGTCACTGAAGTGAGAGATGGGTGCCTTAAAGTGGATTAATCAAACTTAAACTTTGTGGATTTTACTATAAACACAAGGAGTTTACAGTATATGGCTAGGATTTTCTCCAGCAGTTGTTAAAAGAAAACACCTTTATACTGAAGCACATTAGAGCCATGAGGGAAACCATATCCACTAAAAAATTAAATAAGTTTTGTTCCACTTTTTCCCCTTAATATGCTTACTGTGGCTACTACTTTGTTACTGTGAGGTCTTGCTGTATCAACATTTAATGACAAATTTTTACAATACGTAAGACAGAAATGCCAATTGACTTACAATTGTATATCAAGGGTAGAGGTTTCAAGATGCCCTTCAATCTTATTTTTCTCTTAGCAATTTTAGCCTCTGCTAAATCAGAAACTCTATTATGCATATTTATTATCAGTGATTAATTTCACAAAAGCATATCCTACAAAACAGTTTTAATCTTCTGCATATGGATCATCCCATATCTTATTGTTAAAAGGCAGAATTAGGGAAATTAAGAGAATCTTCCAATTATTGCTTAATTATGACACAATTTGAAGAATTGAGTCTTTTGAGAGGAAATATTTTAAATCAGTGTGACACTTGGAAATTGCTTTAAATTACTTCATGCAATTTGATCTGTGAAATTCTTCTTGAGGCACAACAGATTAAAAGAAATATTACAATAAAAAAATTCAAGGGGCTTATTTTTTCATTAAATATTTACCAGCCATTCAAACTTTAGTGGGTTTTCTCCACAACTGAACAAGAGACCTCAGGGTTTACATCTGTAAATCTTTGTGCTGGTGCCTACCAAAAGTAATTAAACCCAAGGCAAGCCTCTACCATAGTTGTAACTTTTTAGTAGACAAATTTAGAGTGCAAATGTTCTCCTGTAAGTTTTAATGGTTGAAATAATAAAACTAGATGTATTAAATAAAAATTAATAACCAAATTCTTGAGTGCAACAGAAATTATGCATGCACTGTATTTGTCTCATAAAAGAAATATGATGAGCACATGTGTGCAATCTGTCACTGGCTCTTCAGAGCCATTCACTCCTCCTTGGAAAAGGAGACAAAACACTGGAGAGAACAGTTTTTCCCAAGGCACAACCTCTCAGATGGGGCTATGCTGAACTAGTCAAACGTCTTAAATTTTTGGTTCAGAATATACTTTTCAATTGCAATTAAAGATACTACATTTACTTCAAAAAATACTTTATAATTTTATTTTTTTTTTCTTATCTAGACACTTCACCTTCCAGATGAACAGCAACTGGCCTTTGAGCTGAAAATACTCTTCATGTATCTTATTAGTCATATTGTGTGCATTTTATTAAATATATTATAAATGTACACAGGAACAGACTTGTGTCATCATGGGACAGCTTCTGTACTGTTGGGAGCAATGTAATTTGTTTAACTGAAAAATCTCTACCAGACCACATTAGACTCTAACTCAGGATTTTTCCATACGCATGTCAGTCGCAGGAATGTTGCTTTTGTCTTAGTAAATGTGATTTTGTAGAAGCTTTTTCTTAATTTTCATTACTGCTGTTTTGTCTCAATCTCCAGAAGTCAGATACTATGGAAAAGTCAGACTATTTTACTCACTAACCATAATAAAAGTCTCATAGAAGTCTGTAACATTCTGTTCATTCTCTGACTCCCATCACTTCTGCTTTCTCCCTTTATTGCTAGACACATTAATATAAATATTTTAACATGTAGTACCATATAAATATTTAAGATTCCTAGTTATATAAGTATTTCTTGTTTCTATTGTTGGTGGACTGTTTGATATTGATTTGAGGTAAGTACTTTTTATTGAAAAATAACTTTCTTTTTCATGAAACCTGGTGTGATGAGGAGGGAACAGAGCTGACCAGAAAGTAGCTTTTTTCTTTGTGAAAAGTTTGGAGTTTTATGAATTCTTTAGATACTTCAGTCTTTTCTTGAGATTTGAAATTTCTGCCAAAGAAATTTTGTAGATGAAATTGTTTATTTTTCTGGGAAAGTTTAATCGGAAATCTTTAGGACAGCTTTAGAAAAAAGTGTAATTTAAAAATAAATGATCAGTTTGCTCTGTGTTTGGAGAAATACAATACTGAGACAATGCAATTACTTAATTCTGCCAAAGAGAAAAAGTGTAACCATTACTCCTGCAGTACTAGCCTTGTGCTGCTGGGGAAACATTTTCCTGTAAGTTCCCCATGCAGATGCAGATGTGTGCAGCACTCCCATCAACCATGCAAAAAAAGTCACTTTAAATTTGATGATAGATGGGAGGAAGAACAGGAGTGCCTAGCATGTCGGTAAATAATTTTTGCAGAAAAAAATGCGTGGCAAGTATTAGAGTCCTTCCCTAAACTGTCTTCCTCTCTTCGAATGTGAGAAAGACAAAGGTCTGCTGCATTTCCTCATCTTATAATGAAAAATAGGTAGATTTTGATTGACTTGTCTAAAGGCTGCTTGCCCTCAATGTCATCACATCCAGTTGCAGAAAAGATTTTGGTCTGGATCTGATTCTTTACGTACTCCACAAAGCAGTGTAGCCTTGAGGACACGTGGGGAATGTGTGTTCAGTGTTCTGGTGGCTGCTCTCCAACACCCACAAGCCTTTCAGCTCATCAGATAGAGGTGAAGGACGAGAGGCACTGAGTGCAGTCTGTACTTCCAGGGGGTTTTTCCTATGGGGGTGTGGCTCTGCTGACATCTGCTCTGTCTTGTAGCTGGGATTCTTCTGTCCTTATTCTGTCTTCCAAAAATCCAACATGCTCTTACCAGATGACCTTTATAGTGAAAACAACTTGCTCACTTTTTACATGGGGTGACAATGCACTAAGGTACAAGATGTGGTTCTTGGGACAGCAGGGCCAGGAGCTGGATTTTGTTGATCCTTGTGGGTCCTTTGCAACACAGGATATTCTATGATTCTATGATTCATCTCAGCTTAAGTAATGTATATAAAATAAATGAAGAGTCACCATTTGAAGGTGACTTTTTGTTTAGCTATGAGAGCCGAGAAGCAAACTAAAAATCCTTCTTTTTGTCATCTAAGTTGTCTGAGAGTGATTTTCATCCTTCTGCTGGGACAGCTGATGTGTCTGTGGCTTTTATAGATGGTAAGCAGGAACAACAGTGGACTCCACCAGTTAACAGAGGGGAGCTTCCCCAGCTGTCTCTCTTCATGACAAGGGTTGACACAGTTTGCATGTTGTGAGCTTTTGCCCTCTTTAGTCTTGTTCTGCCTTCAGTCAAAAGTGATTATCACTGAAATCCCATTGAGGTTCAGAGATCCAGCACTACAGAGGCAGAGCAGTACTTGGGTGTGATGCCTTCCAGCAAAGCCTCATGCTGCGGGAAATGTTTTCACATTGCTGTGAAATGTTCTCTTTTTTCTTAATAAAGCGTGGTAATGATGGCAGGATGCTGTGGGCAGCAGCAGTGCCCATGATACTTCTCCTGTTATCGAGAGCATCCAGCCAGTTCAGCCCAGCTGACCCCTCTGTGCAGCAAGGGGAGCCTGTGGCGCGGTGCTGCCAGGGCTGGCTGCAGCTCTGGGGGTGTCAGGTTGCCAACAGTGGGGCAAGCAACAACCTCCAGTAAGCTGACAGTGTTGGGGAGAAGTACACTTATCATAACTGTGTTCCTAATTTATTTTTTTCTCAGCTGCTTTAGAAAGCAATCTACAGAAGTGCAAATGTTGTGATAACAGTTCTGTGCAAGCTGATGAAAATGTTTGATAAATTAGGTGAATTGCAGGCTAGGATTTTTCAATTTACTGAATAAGATACAGGATTTTTTTACCCTTCTCTCTCATTTCAACTCACTTTTTGGCACATACCCTGTTATTTTATTTCAGTAATCTGCTTAAAATTTCTGGTTGACTTTTCACTCTTGATTCATATTAGTCTTCTGAATTGTGGTGTGTAAGCTGTGGTGACAGGGACTTGCTTTTGGGGGCGGTTTGGAACTGTAATCACATTTTCACCTTATCATGTCTTCATATTCTCAGTCTTTCAGTGTGCTGGCCCCTGGCAGTTGATTCATCATGCGTCCCTAAGCAAAAACATGGACTGGGACATAGAAAGCAATAATAGAGTAGAATAAATCATATTACAGCCTCATGTCTGGGGGAAAAAGATCAGAGAAGGCATGCTAGCTGAGAACATAAATGTATTGTATGGCTTCTGGTTTGTCAGCTCAATTGGTGCGGTTGTGAATTTATTGAGTCTAGGTCTTGAAAAATGCAGCGCTGTCTGCTTTGTTCAGAATCAATACCAGTCAACAGAATGAACCAGATTTGTCTGGTCAAATACTCTGGCAAATTATTTCATATGTGTTTCCTGAGAGAAATATTGTATATGCTGCTCACCCTGAAGTAATAATTGCTGATATAAACTGAAAAATTAAGTGTGTGCCCATTGCACTGGCACATGCTTAATATTTTTATAGCTAGTAGAGGCAAGAATACGCTATTAAAAATTGAATGAGGACAAGAAATGAATGGGCAATTCTATCCCAGTTATTTATTTAGACACTCATTTGTTTTGCTTTTTTTTCCCCCACCTAATCAAAATAATTAGGTGCCTAGTTGTGTGAGGAGACTTACTGGATTTCCATGTGTGAATAGCAGTGATTCATTGAATAGACTTGCTCTAAGCATTTTTAATACATTTTATGGAAACCTGATGTGAAAAATTACATTTCTTGAAATAGTTCACAATTTAAAATAATTCCTTCCTTTGAAAATTCCCACTGCTCAATTTAAAAATGTCATAGATGGGATTTAGACATAATAAAATTGTAGAAAGTTGGGCTTACAAACTGATAGTTTCTTATCTATGTATCTAAAGCTACAGCTGTCTGTTATGGTACAAATAAATTCAGTGTAGACTTTATTTGTAAATTTTTTCTTATTCAAAAAATCCCCATACCATATTTCACTACCAAAATACATACAAGTCTGTACTCTTATATCATAGATACACATTTGCTTTGGAAAAATAAAAGGCAAGGGTCTACCTTTGCCCTCTCCAGACAAACATGTATTTCATGAAAGTTTGACAGCATACTGTAATACCTAAATTGTAATGAACACAGGCTGCATAAAAATAAAATGTTAGTACCATTTGTGGAGATGACAATGTTTTCTGTTCAAGTAAGTAAACACAACTAAAGACTGGAATGATGCAAAATTGTGAGTAGCCCAGTTAGGAATATATTACCCTTTTTTACCTTTTTTTTTTTAAACTGTGGGTTTGCTGCTCTTTTTTTTAGTTAGTTATCTCTTCACTAATTTACGAGTCCAAAAGTCTTTGCATACCAAATGGAGAACAAAGCTGTGAACCTGATATGCTAACAAGACATACAAGGAAGACATGGACATACTGGAGAGTCCATTGAAGGGCACAAAGCTCATTAAGGCAGAGCCTTTGGCACAGGAGGATGGGCTGGGACAGCCAGGCTTGTTCACCCTGGAGAAAACAAGGCTCATCCATGTGTACCTGATGATGAGTACTGAAGACAAGTTCTTTTTAGGGGTGTGTGGTGACAGGACCAGAGAGGTTGTGGATTGTCTGGACATGATCCTGGGCAAATTACTGTGGCTGACTCTGCTGTGAGCAGGAGACTGGTCTTGACAAAATACAGAGGTCTTTGCTAACTTCAGGCTTCCTCTGATCCTGTGAGTTGTCCAGCCTTTCTACTTCCCATTTTCTCCCAAGTGTCATTGCATGACAAACTTGATTTTTCAATCCTTTCTTTATTATTTCTTTACACAATTATGTGCAGTATATAGATGAATTTAAATTTTTCCGAGGGATTGTAAATAGATGTAGGGTCTTCTTTTGTCTGTCACTCTGTGCAGTGTAAGAAAGGATGATGCTTTTTATGTTCTAAGTGTTTTTTATAATTTGTCTGTTTCTGTAATTTTTGCACTTCAAAATAGATTTTATTATATTTTGTCCAAAGCAAGGTTGGTCTCTTCTCCCAGGCAACAAGTGACAGGACAAGAGGAAATAGCTTGAAGTTGCTCCAGTGGAGGTTTACGTTTTGAAGAATTTCTTCACTGAAAGTATGGTCTGGCTTTGAGTCCGAGTGCCCTAGGAAGAGGTGGAATCATCCTCTCTGGAAGTTTTCCAAAAGCCTATGGATGTGGTCCTGAGGGACATGATTTAGTAGTGAACAGGGTAGTGCTGGGTTAATGGTTGGACTTGATAAGCTTAGAAGTCCTTTTCAGACAATTCTATGATTCTAAGAGAGGCAAAATCTTACAAATTAGAAGGGGAAGAACCAATGAGTACAAGCTTTCCTGTGACTCCCCCTAAGTAACTACTCCTAGCCGTGGTCAGCAGGCTGTGGAGATAACTTTTCTAGACAAGTAGTTTTTTGTATTAGCTCTTTGTTTCCTCAAAGAAAAAACAACCCTGTAACAACCTACACAAACTCAAGGTTTATTTTACAATCCTTTGTGATCTCAGCTGGGCTCAGAACTACTTGAAACCTCTAGGATTGAAAATGAAGAATTGAAGACTCTAAAGTGCTGACAAAATTTTTTATTCAGAATATTATGATTTAGTAGAGTTAAGTTGTACTTGCAAATGACCCATAAGTAGGTACAAGAGTATTCAGTTTTAATAAACGGGTGCTGGAAATATGTGTATTTGCATTACTCCTCTTAAAATCCACAGGTGGGGATCATAATCAGTTTAATCTTTTGTTAGTCCCTCTCAGAAAAAATTGTGTGCTGCTTTTCACAGGGCTAGACATCTGGGGAGCAGTGACAGCAGTGAGGTCCAGGAGTGGAAGCAAAATGCTCATTAAAGCAGGTTTGTTTCAAGTTTCAGAACAGAATTTGCATAATGTTTATATTAAAATATACTGCATCTTACTGGCAGACTTAATGTTAGACTTTGAAACGTATTTAAATTCTTCTTGCTTCTTTTTCAAAATTGACTGGTCCCTCTATCTGAATACATTCGGTCAGAAACCAAAATGCCGCCTCTACGATTTCAAAATCTGCATGCAAAAAGAGCATGAATGGAAGTTATAAATACCCATTTGGTTTCCTGGATGGTGAAATGTTCCTTCAGGCTCTGCTGGTTTAATCAATGGATGAAATAGATTACATTTGTTTATGGTGGTGATAGCCTGACTAATGCATTGACTTCAGCTGGAAAAAGAATAGCCAGCAATACTTAGAGGAGGAACAGTTAATCCACCCACATTAAAAACGTAGCGATGTGGTTTTGAAAGAGAGGGTCTTGAAATTGCTGTACAAATTTTGTACGTGTTACCTAATGTGAAATAAAAAATAACTTAGTCATGTTTTAAGTAGTAATAAATAAAACATTATCATAATAATGACTTGCTCAAGTATTGAAGGTATTCTTTTAAAAGGTTTGCTCCTCATTCCCAAACTTCTTACACATGTCTAGATAATGAAACTTGGATTATATTATTTATCGTCTACATGATGGGTTTTTCTGATTTACTTGTCAAGCCATTAGCAAAAAACCTGCATTATTTGTGATTGCTCCAGTTAGGGAGATTAACTAAAAATAGAGCTATTTCTCTTTCAGGAAATAAAAATCAAACTTTTATCTTCTGTCTGATTTCAATGCCTTTGATGCTATTTTCATTAGAATTCAAGCCAATAGGGTTACTTTTTCAACCAGCCCATGAGTCCAGAACTGGTTTTATAGTGAAAATTACAATATTTTGGTTTCAAAAGGGCCATGTGGAACAGTCAGGCATGCTGCTCAGGCTTCAGCCAAGGTGGGTTTCTTCATCTCTGCTGGGAAATGAGAAATGTTTCATATGGAGAATCACAGCCTCTTGGAAGTGCCCTTGAGAGTGACATGCAGTCTTGTATAACCGAAGAAATCTATAGTATAATGTTGCATTTGGAATAAGAATAGCTCCACAGCTCTGGGAAACAGGATTCAAAACTTCCCAGAGCTTTCTTCCAGTCCCCTCCACTGGATTGCCCCCTGAGCACGCACATGCAGACGTGCATGAATATGTGAATGTGGTTGTGCTCAGGCAGTGGGATTGCAGCGGCTCCTGAGCAAGGAGTTTTGGTTTTTTGTGGCTTTGTGTTACCAGCTCAACATGGGTGTCCACCGTAGGAGACCAGGAAACCAAGATCCTTCTTGTTAGAAGCAGCAAATACTCACCTTGAAGTACAACCAAATAACTGATCTCTTTGCTAGTGTCTGCAGAATTGTCGAGACCAGTAAAGACAGGGAAAAGAGGCTGGTTTTTGTTGGAGATTTTGTCCATGCATGTGGTGATAGATGGGGATTAGGGCAGGGAGATGCCAAGCAATGCAGATAGGCTCAGAGTTGGAGATCCCTCTGCAACCATGTCAGCACCTGGTCAATCCATTCCTCTGAACTGCAAGCCTCTGAGATTATGGCAGAGTTCAACCAAGTCTTTAAAATAATGCTTGGAACTTGATTTGGTTCTAGTTTGAGCTAAAATAAGTTTTTGAATGATATGATAAGCTTGAATCTACCTCACATCCTTATTTAGTTTTTCCAGAAATTTTATGCAAATTTCAATTTTAATGAAAGTAGGAAAAATAAGAGCCTGTGTCTCTGCTCATGGTTTCAAGTCATATTTGTTATAATTCTGTGACAGCATGTATTTCTCTTTAAGCTTTTTTCTTAAGGGTCCATGTTATTAACCTATGCCTGGTGCTGCTCTTTCTGTGGTTATTTATTTTTCAAGTAAAATTATTCCAAAGCCACCAGCACATTCCAAAACCAAACACCAGTGGAAAACATTTTTTCATCGTGGTCCTTTTTTTTTTTTTCTGAGAAAAATCCCCACCTCACTTGAAAGCTTCTATATTCTTCTAATCCAACCTTTTATGTGGAGCCATGACAAAGTTAGGTTACCATATTACATACATAATCCTTGGTGTTCGAGCTCCTTCAGATTTGTCACATAATATATGCAGAGAGACTTGTACACTCTGAAGATATGCCCCGGGTGCCCATGTATTAGACTTTGTGTGTAAGACTCATGGGACATGTGATGACTGAAATCCAAGGTTTCTGCACTTTGACAAAGGGAAAAATTTTACCTTCATCACTCACTCCCACCCCTGTCCACCCTGTGGAAATATTTATACTTTTTTAATGGAATCATTCTGTTTGACAATGAACTGTGGTGCTGTGGGAGTAGTTCTGCCTCCAATGAGCTGGATGTACACTCTCCATGCCCTGTGTGCTTCCACAGTGTGTGGGGAGAACACGGTGTAACACTGCATGATGTGTATTTCCATTAGACTTACTGATGGGGGAAATGGGACCTGATGTGTGTGAATGCTGAAACATGTGATGGCACCATAACGAGTTTAATATTGCCTTAAAGTGAAAATTAAATTACAGTTAAATTACAACCAGGAACATATTTTTAAACATGTTCCAGTAGAATAGCATAGTACAATTTTTCTTAAGAGCTTTGCAAATTCACTTTTATTCTTTTTGTTAAAAGAATAATTACCATGAAAAAGGTAATAGTCTGATATCTGATTTAAAAGACAAATTCTGGAGGAAAGTCACAGCAGAATTTATAGCCAGCAAGGTGTACAAAACCAGTATTCCTGCTTTTGGGGGACTTGTAAGCATACTAGCATTGTGTATTAAATCTGATGAGTTGATTAAAGGTCAGATCAAGCAATTAGAGTAGTTACAATATTTAAGAGGACATATGGGTAAACTGACAAAAAATATAGAAAAAGATAGAAAAAAGATCAGAAAACTTTGCTGTAAAACTAAAAAAATATTTTTTTAACAAGGATCTTAGGAAATTTATGATATTTATTATTATTGAGGATGCTTTCTGAGTTTTTTTTTGAGATAGCAAGCTCCGCATGAGTATTAGTTTGATTCCTGTGCCTTTATACTGAGGTAGAATATAAAAGAAGTAAAAGATGATTATGCTTTGGTAATTATTCATTGAAATGGAATAATGAAATATGGCTATAACAAAAAAAAAAAAGCATGTGAGAAGGGAGAATACTATTTTTTCCTTCTAAGTTCTGCAATTTGGGAAATTTTCTCTGATATGAGAAACTTCTTAATTCCTGCACTATGAAAATTTCCCCTTCTGTTCTCTATGTGAAACACAGTTCTCAGAGCATTTTTATTACTTTGATCCTCTCACTTATGGTACACATTCCCATCCAGAATTGCTTGAGTGCTATACTTTCCTGATTAAATTAGAAACTCATTAGGATTGGCAGGTTATTTTGTTATGCCTTATATGAAACACCACATGTATCTAATATTTGATTTGTATTTCACCCTCATTTTACCACCACGAAATGACTTGCTGTGCCTGCTCTATCTGATTTACTAATAACTGTTATTGTCACAATATAGAGTTGCAGAACAAAAGCATCTTTTAGTAAAGACTGATGTGATGTTTTGAAGGAATTATCATTTATCTGCAAGACCTCAGATGAACCTTCTCTTTGCACAGGGGGAAACCTGAACTGTTCTAATCCTTACAAGTCAATTATCATCTAAACTGCTCATTTCCTGCTGCAATTCAAGATTCATAAAATCTGAATGGGATATGCATTTTTAATGTTATGGCAGGAACCATAAATATTGTTGGCCTTGTTTGCCAGAATCTTAATACAATAATGACTATAAAGCTGCAGGAAGGAAAAAATACCTAAGATGCATTGATTCAGTTTCATAACCCAATAATTCTGACAACCTTTTCAAATGATTAAATAGGCCTGGAGAAATCCAGGCCCTGAAGTATTATCTCCATTTGTGAAACCCTAAATGTTTTTCTGTTTTTTCTTTCCCCCCTTTCTTCTTTTAAATAATGCAGGAGCAGGTGCTGGCATTTCAGTTCAACTAATTAGTTTCTAATTTACTGTAAACATCTTAGAATTCCACGAGCACGCCTCAGTGGTATCTGAGAGGAAACAATCTACTGGTTCGATAAATCTCTCCTGAAATACCACTGAGAATTGACTGCACGAAGTGTATGGCCTCACTTAATATATCTGAGTTTTTCAGAATACACTGAAAAGAAAGATAACAGTTCCAGGCTTTCCCTGATATTATCATTATCTCTGTAAAGACAATCTGAAGGAACCTTGTGTTAATGACCCATTGTTTTAATTTTAAAAGCTCTGAAATATTGCCTTGTATTTCAATATGCTTTTGGAATTGGTCCAGACATTAAATGTGTTTGTAGTGATATTGCCACAGGAATCTTCAACAGTGCTTTGCAGTATTTTTACATTCACATGATTTGTGTATCTAATTTGGAGATCAAAATGTAAGTAAGTATTAAAATATTTTTCTTGTATCTTTGTTATTGACCTCATAAAGTGGTTGCATTTACAATAAGAAAATTTGGTTGTAATGATTCATTAAAATAAATCAGGAACTTTATGTAAATATCTTTGTTTTTAAAATCTTTATGAACATGTTATATATATACATGTCAAACTTCAATTTTTATTTTTTCAAAGACAACTAGAATTGGAAAAAATAATTGAATTTCTGTATTAGTACTTTTTATTCATATGTTCATCATAGCAAAACATTTTAAAATAATGTTTCTCCTTCTGGGTTTTTAAAATTAATTATTAATTATCTTTAAATTAAGATAAATGGCACTTTAAGTTACAGAAAGATACTAAGTTATACATGCTTATTTTTTCTGACTTTGCCTTAAAAACCAAGGACAGTTGTCTTAGTACAGATGGCAGGATTTACATTTCACCATTTGGCTGGAGCCCTAACTTACTTCCCAGTGTGTTAGCAAATCCCTTAGGAATGCTCTGGAGCTGAACCAGCATTGGTGACACTGAAATCCCCCTCTCAGAATTGCTACATTTACCAACTGCTTGGCAACATATGCACCTTTCCTTTCCCCAGTGCTCATCAGCATCCTTTGCCCTGGTAGAACTATTCTGGCAATTTGCAATGAACAGAGCAAAGAACTGACTGAGGTTAAAACTATTTTTGTCCAAGGTTTCACTTATATATTTTTATGTTCTGGAACCAGAAACAATTTTTTCGGGACACTTGAGAGGGTGATGAGGGAGGACTGAGTTGCATTCAGAGACAAAAAGCTAGATATGCTGAGTCCTGCTGATAATGTGTCAGGACCTATAAATGCAGGAGTATACCAGGATTTCGGTGTAGCTATTGCTTCTTCAATCTCAAAAATATTACTTTTTTATAATATTTGAGAAATTCACTCTAGTAAATATGTTTTCCTCATACGCAATTTCCTTAACATTTCATTGGATATTACATAGGAAAAAGTGAACACTGATATAAATGTTTAATGTCTGTGTATTTACATACATTTATTTATTTTGATATTTTGGATTCTTAATTAGTTAAAGAAATATTAAAAGTACTTACCATAGATTGTGTGAATGGCTAAAAAGTTGATGCCAGCTGGAAAGAAAAAGAGTATAGAAAACTCTGATGCGTATAGTGCTAATTCCTATGTTTTTATGCAGGTTTTTTCATCTGTGCTTTCATTTGATATCTAATTTCTTTAAATCAATTCTATCTTGCTTAATACAAGAAAATTAACATTGTCATAAAAGTAATGTGTGTTGAGAAAAAAAACAGCTGAGGGCCTAGAATCTATTTGCAAGAAAGGCAAAAAAAATTTAAAGTACGTATAAGTTTATGTACAGGAAAAAAGTGTTAACTGAAAATTATATTGATATACATAGGAGGAATCTAAATTCCTCCAAATTGATCTGGAGTGGAAAATTATGTAATTGCTACCCTTTATATTGGAAGGCTTGACACATGAACTGATAAAATCCTCAAGCTCTTTCAGATGGGTTTTCAGTCACTCTGGAACTGGAGCTGCTGTGCGCTGCACTGTCCTTGTGCCAGCAGAAGAAGCTTCAGCCCTCTGGCTGGAAACATTTGTCTCATGGGATACAAAAACTTGTATCCTTTTTTCAAGGTTTTCTTGGCAGGTAATCCCTTGTCCTATACCCTAATATGAATTAGTTGAACTCTATTTAACTAAGTTTAATTGACTAAACTGAGAGCGATGTGTGTTCTCAGTGCATATTCCATGGCAAAAGAGGAGCCCCTCTCATACTTCCTCCCACTGCTGCTAACTCCGTTACAAGAACCAGAAAACAACATCCCCACCAAGCTTAATTACACAGATGCAACTGTTTATGAGAGAAGGATTTCCCCCCTACCGTTCTGATATTTAGAAATTTTCTTTTTAATATCCTGCCAAATTTCCTGAACTGTTTCCAAACTGAGCTGGACTGTCATCCAAATAGCCTCAGGAAATTTTATGGCTACATATCTTTATACTGAAAAATGCAAACCTTTAGTTTTCATGAGGAAATGTTGGATCTTGTTTCCCTGCATAAAGGACCAGACCAAGTTGTCAGAAGTTCCTGGTCTTCTTCCTATCCTTACCACTGACGCTGGGAAGTAACAACATTTTCTGTAGAAATCTGAGTCAGATTGGATGTTACAATTAGACTGTAATGTTGAACAAGTAAATGAACAACCTCTGTCTGTGAAACTGGGGCAAGTAAAGCCCATTTTAAGGCTAATAGCAAGCTATTAATTAGTGTTTGTAGAGCTACTTTGAGTTCTTGTAAGGAAGATTTTATTTATATGAAATGATCAACTGGGATTCTCTTAGTGACACTGTTTGTTTCTCACACCCAGTTTTCTTGTTTTTATAGCTAGGAAATGAAGGATTCTGGAGTGTGGTAGATGAATTGTATCTCCATGGAGAAGATAGGGGGGACCTGAGGTTGGGTAAGTCATTGTTTACATGCACCTCAGTGAAGCAGCACTGCAGTAGGAGGCTACGTGGATCTTTGCAGAGTCATTTAGCAGAAGGCTGGTGGATGGGTTTGGTGCCTAAGACTTAACATTTGCATCTGACTGCAGTGGTTTTTGTTTGGGAGTGGTTGTCATTCTTTCCACACGAGTAGCTTTTGGCTACGTGTACCTCTGTTATTAAGTCCTCAAGTTATGGCTTGATGGAAGTGGACAGAACAATTTCTTAGCAGAAAATTCTGAGCAAGTGCACAAGTGACTGCTCAGCGAAGCATTGTAATTAAAGTAGTGATGGTATACAATCTACTAAATTACTTCAGACTGTCAAGGTGGTAAAGCAAATGCCAGCATAGAGTAATAAGCTGAGCAGCAAACTCATAAAATAGTCATTCTTTGTTTTGACATGGATCATTTAAATCTCTTTTTCTCCTAATTCAATACCTGGAGAGAATCCCATAAATATTTCGGGTAAACATAAAAATGTTTCTTTAATATAAAGCTATTGGAGCCTTTTACAGAAGGTAGCAGCTGATAGTTGTTCAGTCCTGCATTCCTACTGGTGATGATTACAAGCAATGGGATAGTGTTAACCCTAATACACTGGGTTTTGCTGTGTGAATGGGGGAGATATATGTGTTCAACTACTACAAATTTCTATTGCACTGGGGTCAGTGCTTTTTGTTGGCTACTTGTTCTGTTTCTTTTTTCTTACTTTCAAACATGTTATCCAAAAAGTATCTCTATATATACACTATAGTTTCATCCATCTTTTGGAGGGCTATAACTTTACTAATTTAATTTCATTTGTATACAATGAGTTTTGTTTTTGTTTTTTAATGTGTGTTTTGTTAGTTTGTTTGTATTTGTGCTTGTTATTTTCTTAATTAGAGCACCTGTAACAATAAAATAAATCTCATAGGCTTTGTTTTCATGTCAGTGTCTTTAATCCCTGTCCATACTCATTTTTGATATATTCAATAGAGCAGAAGGTAATGAGCACAGAGTGGCTAAAGTGACTGGATCACTATCTCTGCCATTCATAAGTATGTACATGTACTGAAGATTTTTAATTTGTTTTAAATTGAGGGTGAGTGAGGAGAAAAAAAGATGACATCGTACTTCTCCCTCAGGATATCCTTTTGTTTTCCCATATGTTTTTGTACATTTGAACTTCTGGCCATTGGAATTTTGCCATTTTTATTTTATTTTATTTTATTTTATTTTATTTTATTTTATTTTATTTTATTTTATTTTATTTTATTTTATTTTATTTTATTTTATTTTATTTTATTTTATGGTAATGTTTTTAACACTTTTTCCATTTAATTAAGGACTCTGGTATCCTCTTGGGTGACATGTAGGTTTGAAAGAAGAAGCAATTATTTAACAACTTTATGATCTTGGCTCCCCTTGATTTTTGAAAGCTCCCAGAATTGTGGCAAGAGTTCTTCTACCCCAAATGTAAGAGTCTAAAAATTACTCATCTGATTAATATCCTAGGATAGTCTCACAGTAAAAGCTACAAACACCTCCAGAAGGTGGCTCACCTTATTTTAAGACTAAATGTGGAATGAATCTGTTCAGATGACTGTAAATCTCCACAGAGACAGGAAGTTTTAGGGTAAGATTAATATCTGTTAAAGTAGGCATCTAAAACAGACCAGATGAATCCACATTAGGAGAAAAAAAATATGCCCTAGTGCAAGGAAAAAAACAATACTCTTTCTTGGCATTACTATCCAAGGGCTTAGATGATTAGCTTAGACTGGAAATCTAGCTTGGAAATGCATTAAGTTGATTGATACTTGCAACACAGACTGATTGTAAACAACCAGCTCTGCATAATGTGGTAACTGGTTTGCATAAAGGATGTAAGTCCATAGAATTCGAAAGAACTCTGAATTTACAACAGTGCCTACTCTTTCATTGGCATAAATCAATGCAAGTTCATAGGACTGAAAAGAGCCATGCTGCCTTACAAGTGCTAAGAGGTTGAAGTAGTAAATATATTGAAAATTTTGGTTAAACTATTTTAGAAAAGCTGAGAATAAGCTTGCTGTGCCATCTGACCAGCCATTCTCTAACATAAATTATCTGAATGCTGGAAACTTTGAGCTGCATCATCAGCAAATGTTCCTTAAAATATGTAAATGCATACTGATTTAATTAACTTTACACTAAGGTGTAAAATACCCCATAGACAGATAGCAAGATTCCAGAATTCTGGAATTAACACAGGGTTCTACTGTCATTCTATTGCTGAAACCTACATGACTCTGAACTTTGGTCATTATGTAGCTGATAAAGGTGATGTGAGCCAAATGCTCGGCAAGGACTAACCCATGACATTAAGTTATGTCCCTATTCACCATTATCTCCCCTCCTCCATAATTTTATTTCCTCTTTTTTTCCCCAGACTTTTCCTGCAATACATGTGGGTGAGGCTGTTTTCCTTTAATGAAGATACTGCCTTCTGGTAAAAGGCAACTCTGGAAAAAACCACAGCACACTACTGTTTAGGCTTCCTAAATGATTTCTGGCATTCTTTTGAGAGATATTCATAGACAACGTGTAGGACATGCAAGAGACATTTGGCATACTGCTCTTACTGTTCATGCTCAGACCACTGGTGTGGTGTGTACTCAGTGTGTCTGAGACCTTGGACCCCTTGGGAATCCTGTAAAGTTCATGTGCACGTGAACAATGAACATTATCCCTGTGGCTCTGGCAGCATATTCAGGGTCACTGCTCTGGCTGTACTGCCCCATTTCTCTAGAAAGCCCAACCTTCAGATGCAAGTGTACATTTGCTGCATTATATGAAAATTCTTTATCTTACCTCCTGGTAAGCCCAGTGAAAAGTTACCAAGTCCAGTAAAAGCCTTCCTTCTTGATTTCTTGGTTTTACAAATGGCCCCCAATATCTTCCTTTTCCTGTCAGTTTTTGGCTGACAACTGCTTCTCATCTTACTATAATTATCTTTTATCATGCTCCATTCATTTGAAAGTCAACTAAAGTTTTGATTAAGATGCATTGAAGCTACTCTTCCCCTCAGCAGGATAAATAAAAAGAGAATATTAAACCTGCAATCTGATTGTGGATTCCCTGCATTTTCCTTTTGTTTGAAAAGTAGAACATATGGATATTTATTCTGGGAACAAGTTTTTTGGTACTGCCTCTGATGCACTGACAGTCACAGCATCTTGGCTGAAGACAACTCTAGCATAAGCAAGAGAAATGAAATAATCCCTTCCCTTCCCTTCCCTTCCCTTCCCTTCCCTTCCCTTTTATGTTTAAAAATATTTTCACATACAAAATGGTCACGAGTAATTCAGCTTCCTAGTTGTGATATGATAAACTCATGGCTGATAGGAATAATCCACTTTGATTTTCCAGAACAGAGAAATCGTCCTTACTATTGAATGCAGATTTCCTCTGAGCACAACACTAACACCTGCTTTGTACAGTGCAGGAATGCTCCTGACAAATCCCAAACACACAAAAGCAGGCAACAGGTGGAGATGACATGACAGTGATGAAACAAAAGGCAATTAAAAGGCAACATTGGTCAGAATGATAAATAGCTGTCATTATAAACCATCTGCTGAAACAAAAGAAAGAAATCTGTAGTCATAATAGTGGAGCAAGTATTTGTCTCCTTTGAATGGTGTGCCAAGCCACTCAATATCATTAGAAACTTGGGCATGCTCCCCAGTAAACAGGAAAGTTAAAATATTATTTTAGGTTTTTTACTTTGACAACATAGCCCAGACCTCACTCTCACTGATATTTCTGACTGATCATTGAATATCTGAAACCAAAAAATCCTGCAGAGATATTACACTTGTGTGAAGTGTGGAAGTGTCATAATTTTGTTGGCATCTGTGAACTCAGAATGATATTAATTTCTTTTCTTTAATTATTAAGTTTTAAGAATTAGGTGTTTCTGAAGTGATGATAATAACAAAGGTTTATCATTATGGTCTTTGGGTTTCTCAGTGCTTGCATTTTAAAATTTAAATACACATTTTAAATTACTTAATACTAAAAGGCATTGCAAAATATAGATATGTGTAAAATATGACACTGTGTAGGTGTCCCATAACTAACTACCTCGTCCTTTTAGAATTCAATTTTAAATTTTTTTTTTTAATGGAAGAAACTCATTACAATATCCACAAGCAGTGCCCAACTTTCTGTTTATTTTCTGTTCCCTATATTTTCTCCTTTATAATTAAACTTTATTTCTGCCAGAAAACACAACTTATGCCCAGAAATTTTCAGCATTGTGGTCTCCTAATTCAGAGTATTTTTTTAAGATTTGGAAGGTTCAAATGACACAGACACAAGATTTTTTTTATTTTGAGCTTTCAGAACCTAAACTATATTATTAGAGATATCTGAAATATGCTAAGTTCTGAATATAGAGAAGATGAGTGAAACAATAGACACTGTTTTTGTTTAAAAAATAGATTCAATATCATCAGTTAAATATGTTTTCTTTTTTTTTCTGGAAAAACTAATGTGCATTGAGGTGCCCATTTGAAGCACAAATCCTAAATACAAATCTGTGGCCCTGGGACCAGTGTATGTGCAGACCATTTGCTTCCATCTAGGAGCTCTATTTTTGAGATAAGGAATGTTCAGTCTTGCACAGATAAGAATCATTCTGTTAGTTGTCACCCAGGAGCCCATACTTACAAAGAAAGTGGGTAGGACAATAGAATTGGCTCTGCATGTTTTTATTGGAGATAATGAATATGCTGTTCTAACAGCAGCTGAGAAGATGGAATTTCTAGGAAAATTATGCATCCCTAAAGTTGTAGGTTGTGAGAAATCCGGGGCTCCTTACTTGTTCCAGTTCATGGGAGATTTTGATCTCTGTGCTTTTCCTTTCTCAAGAAGCTTTTTCTTTTTGTCTTGTACCGTGAAAGCTGATATATGAACTTGACCCTGTCCCTAAGAAAGCTGTTATCTACCCCTGTCCCTAAGAAAGCTGTTATCCATCCCATGGCTAAGTGTGACTTAGGTACAGTACAGTCAAGGAGAATATCATAGAATGACGGAATCATAGAATGGCTTTGGTTGAAAGGCACCTTAAAGATCACCTGGTTCCAACCCCTGTGCCATGCACAGGGACACCTTCATTAGACCAGGTTGCTCAAAGCCCTGTCTGACTTGCCCAAGGATGGGGGAATGAGGCATCTACAACTCCTGGTCTCTACAACTCCATGAGACCTGTTCCAGTGCCTCATGACCCTCACAGTAAATACCTTCAACACCTTTATTCAGATATTCAGACAACTTGAAAAGCAAGCATCTAAACTACTTTTTTTTTTTTTTTTTTTTTTCTCCTGTGGGAAGGCATCCATCTTTTGAGACTATTAGGTAACTGTGTAATGAAAAACAAAATCTTTGTTTTCACATGAAGTTTTAACATACAAAGCGATTTGTATGTAATTTCATCCCACTGCATGATAGATTACCAATTCCAGCTTCCATTTACAGATTTAATTTTCCAGTCTCCACCTTTTATTTTAATCTTGTTCAGTGTTTTTAAAGCAGTTACTTCAAGTCAGGCTTTTAAAAACGTAAATTATCAGACACAATTGCTTTCAACCACATTATCAGCAAATGGTTAGAGTGCAATCAAACTAAGTGCTCCTTCCTGTTGTCTTTTGCACACACACTCACACATGCACCCAACAAATGAAATCACACTCCAATGCACTCAGCTAGAGCAGCAGATGAAACCTTTTTTCTGCTATTCCCGTGTGGCAAGTGAAAGTACGACGGTGTCCCTGTGTGCTGGTGCCATTCCTTTCCCCACAGCACTTTCTTTCCTTTGCATGGTTGGGTTGTCAGTCCCACTCAGGGGACTGAACACCACTTTAGAGGGGTCACGCTTCCCTCCCACAGCAGCTGCTTTCCCCCTTTCACCTTTTGTATGCAGTGGTCCTTTCATTAGTGAAAAAAACACACACCCCAGCACCCTCAGCCATGCCACTGTGTAAGGGTGGACACAAATCAAAGTGTTTTGAATCTCTCTGAGCACAATACTATGATCTCAATGCAGGACACTTCCAGGCAGTGGTGGGAGCTGGTAAAGGTTGTTTAGTTGGGAAGCTGATTTTCTATGCAGTGTCACTACTATAATAGGCTGCTGTATTGCAGGAATCTGGAAGAAGAGAGGAAAGACAAAGTACTACTCACCTTGTGTGTGAAAAACCAGCATCTCATACAATACTCCAATTCTGACAGAATGCTTAAATTTGAAATATGGCCATATTTCAAGGACAGGCTGGTTTTATTCACAGAGATGGAGCAGTGTCAGGCAAGCAGTTTGTAACAATTTGCAGTGTTCTCAATTGCATATTTTTCTGGATGGTTGTGCTGATCTGATCACTGGAGAAATCTGTAGTAAAAAGAGATACGATAGCTACATCCACAAAAGTACTTAAGTATGCTTCATTAAAGGTTGCAATGCTTATCCCCCAGCATAGCCTGGTCCTTCTTTTCTTTGAATCCTGACCCTATCTAATCTAAATCTTTGAATTCCTTCTAGGTCCTCATTTGGCTTCATGTGTTCACTTCTTTCTGCATTTTTCTATGAATAGATCTTCCTTTATCCTTTCTTATTTTTGATATTGCTTGACAGTTGCTTCTCCAAGTACTGCCTAATCTTCTGTAAAATTTTGTGTTGAAAATAATGTGTGATTTCTAAATTTTTAGGTGCATGGAGTTCAGGAACTGAGAGGTCTGAGGTGGTATTAAAAACTGAAGTTTACAAGCCAGCTGTACATCCGTTGTGCTAAGGTGTCTTGTGTGGAAATGACAGTTCAAGATACATCAAACATTTCCCAATCAGAATGAACTTGAATCCATTGTTTCTCAGGAAAAAATTTGCTAACTGATATAGTAAGCAAACAGTACAACAGTTCAAGTTTTTCAATTAAAAATTCATAAATCTTTCAGGGACAAAAATTTTATTACTTCTTCCAAAAAGTTTCCTGTCTTGTTTCATTTGCCAATGTAGCAACAGTTATATTTTTTTTTTCCCACAACCTCTCATACCTAAAACTGTTACTCTTCTAACAGATGACTAATTTAATTTCATAGTCAATAGATAAATAGAATTATATATTTTTTTCCATTCAGAAATAGTTTTACACCACTTAAGTTGTGCTTGATGAACTCTAACCAATTTTTCAAAGAATTAGTTAAAGGAGTAAGACCTGTGGAAAAAGTCTGCAATATATGTACTGTCATTGTTTCACTGAATTGAAATCTGAAGGAATCTAAATTCATGACTTTATTTCTATTTTTTACTTAGTAGCACAGATGATTGGACTTGCCAGATGCTGTGCAAGGAAGATAACTTTGTAATATTCAAAATGTTGAGTCCCATGTTGATGCCCAACCACAAAGCCAAAGCTTTGCATCTGTTCAATGGCCTAATTGAAATTCAGGCTGTGCTGCCAAAAATTACTCAAAAATGTTAAGCTTTATCCATCTTTACCAGGGGACTATAAATGAATATATGTCATGACTTTTCTTGAGCTAGTATACACTGCACAGTTTTTCTGGCAATATTTGCTTTCTGAAAACAGTTGTTAGAAAATATTCATGTTATGAAGGCATGCTGAAAACGGGGCTTTATACCACTTTCTTTTATACTTGGCCCATGGAAGAATGAGTCTGAATTAATCAATCAATCTGAGCTGGTACAATTGCGTATTTTAGAAAAGTAACATGGCCTGGGTAGGAAGAATGCATGCAAACATTAGGTGTATGTGAGGAGCACTCCAAACTTTTTGTTCTGAAAAGGGCTTTGTCCCAAAACTGATGATGCCAAAAGACAACGAAAAAGTTTCAGACTGGCTTACGCTGATCATTATATAAACAGTAACAAAGGAACTAGCAATAAAACTCTCAGAAAAAGAGTTAGCTTGCAAAGCAGTGCAGGAGAAACATGATCTGTAAGAGGGGAGAGACCCTGGGGAGCAAGTGGGGCAGACAAGGTGGGCAGGTGCTGCCCACACTATGTAAGCCAGGCACTGCCTTTCCTATTGCTGATTCTTATCCTGAATGTAGAGTTCTTCCATTGGTTAGTTATATCATTAGTAAATCAATAAACAGCTGCCTTCCTGATTGCATTTAAACCATGCAAGTTCAGCTGTTTTTCCCCTTGACAAAGAACAAGTTCCGCTGTTGTAACAGAACCTTTGATTCTGGAAAAACTGATCATTACAGCTACAGGGCTGGTTTAGCTGCATTGGTATGTCAGTGACTGGCCATCAGTTTTCAGGGCTTCTAGCAACTCAGTCCCTGTAATCACACAAATGTGGCTCTGTAGAAAAACTCAGCCAAATTTTTGTTGCCCTCCCCATCCTCAATGGCAGTGAAAAATATCCTGGGTTTCCCATAGCAAACCCAGTGATTGAATGCCTGCCAAAAAAAGACATTTAATCTGACATGGCAGAGGAGATGCAAAATATACAAGAAAAAAAGGTAAGAATGCTGAGTTATGCTGGGGTGCCCGCATATTTATAGCTGTGAAATGTGCTGGCTTGACAAAGGCACAAAGGCAGCCAAGCGTACTCTAACAAAATTGCAGTGTTGGCAACTGTGTCCAGGGACAATAGGTACCAGTAAAAGTTCCTCATGTGGAAATCATGGCTCTACCACCTTGATATTTACTTTCATTCTTTTTCTGATCTTTCACGCTTTTCTACTGTCTCATCCAACTACCATTTATTTTTATAACTCCCTGGTGGAAGAGGAGACTACATTTCAATGCCATGTCCATTAACATGTGCAAAAATACTTTTTGATGTTATGTGTACACTGGGTTGAATCCATGCAATAGCAGTCAAAAATACTATAAGAAGCTGTAAGAGAATTAAGCTGAAGTAAAAAAACTCACATTCCTCTTCAGACACTGTTTTGCCTGAATCCTATTTGATGTAAATCGTGTTTTGTAACTTGATTTTTGGGGGGCTGAAAATTTACATTTGTTCTAAATTCAGAGGGTAAAATTGCAATCATATGTGTGAATGTGAAAACATGTTATACATTATTGTCTGTATAGAACAAAATCTAGACTATCAGGATTGTATTAATTCCCCATGTGTTGTAAACATGTTCTAGTCTTCTACTTCTTCCACATATATCTTTTCTTCCTTTCAATTGCATCATATCATTTTATTATCTGTCTTGTTTTTATTTTTTTCCTTCAGAATGATTGAATATCTTCCTTTTTCTTTCTCCTTTTTTCCCTACTATTAATTCTATTTGTCCAGCTTACTGTTGCAGCTGAGGATCCTCATAAAATCATTTTATAGATGCATTATATGAACTGTGAGAGCTGTATGCCCAACTCTGGAATCTGTGACCTATGCCATATATATAGCATTTTGTTAAATGGTGAGTCTCATTGTGCTCTAAACTACAGATGCCAAAAGTTTAGATGGATTTAAAAAACGATAGGATGAGTGGAGATAAAGAAAATCCATCAAAAGTAGTTGAACAGAAGAGTATTAAGCTGGTGTAGGAGCCTCCGAAACTGCAGAATGGAGTAACCTAAGAGATTGTAGCCTGAAATATATCACTGAATGCTTGTCTATTTCTTATACTCCTATTTAAGTACCCATTACTAATTATTTTTGAGTGTGAGATGGCAGGCTGAGTGCTTGACTTGTTATGGTATGACTTTTTTTATATAATCTTATGATAACAGATTGCAAAAGTGAATTAATGCTTGCCCATGGACTGAGTGTGCACTCATTTGTTCTCTGTCAGGTTATAATCACGTTTTCCATTCTTTCTTAAATGTAGAACTGCTCTAGAGGAACATCTTGGGGACAAAAACCCTAACATTACAATTCCTTATCATTAGCACATGCATTAAACATGAATTTGTAGCTTTTAAATTATATTTTGCATGGTGAATATGCAGATGACTGCTATTCAGAGTTGGCTGGTGCTGTCAGTCATCCATGGTTTCACTGCTGGTAGGGTACTGACCAGAGCACAAAAATAACATTGCTCCTCACTTTCACTTTAATGTACTTTTAAGTGTAAAGATTACTTATATTTCCATGTTGATCCTTTGTTCTCTAATGACAGATGCTGGGTACGCATACAAATATTGCTACTGTCTGCTCTGATGTTATCTTAGCCTTAAGGGCCATGATGGGCTTTAAAGACCTTGGAATATCAGCTGTCTTCTTTATGTTATAAAATTAAATGAGAAATAATCCTTAACTGCAGTTCCATGAAGAATTAAATATCTTAAATATGGATTTTCTTTCTTATTTTACCTCATGTAGGCTGATCTTTCCTGGAACACAGACCAGCTTAGCACAGATGTGTTTCCTCTTCCAATGGATCTAATTTTTATGTTTACTGTTTGGTTTTTTGAGCCATATCTGAAGCATAGTCAACACAAATGTAGGACAGCCTCAGATATGTAATGTAAAATGTAGTAAAACTCAAGAATGGTAAGCAGTGTGGCTTAATACACTTTGCTAAGGTGCACATGAAGTCAAGTAAGGCTTTTGGTAAAACACTGACATTACCAAAGCAATGCCTTCTCTAAAACTTCAATATCTTCCATTATTTCATCTTTAGGAGTCTAAGCTATATATATATGAACATTAAATGAATAATGTTTTTAAAAACTCATGAACTTTATTCTTTTATTTCTGTAAAATATAAGTTATTCTCCTTAAACCAATCTGTTTCATCCATATTTGCAGCTGTCAGGGATCAGAATCTGGCTCTAGTATCTTACAAGAGGTATTAAGGCAGGTTTTGTTCCAGAAGCAGCTGCTGAAAGGGCAATGGAGCTTCTAAGCACAGAAAAAGAGTGAGAAAAAAATCTAAATTGTCAGGAAAATAGAAATTAGTAAAATCCTGATGAATAGTAAGTTGACTGGCTCTTACCATGGCATACATCCATTTCATTGCATTTTGACTCAAATTCCACAAATAGTTGTTAATTGAACAATTTTAACTGGAAAGAAAATATTACTGTTTGAAAACAATTTGTCCTTTCTTTAAGAATAACTTATCTGTGGAAAGTGCACTTTACATGTAACTCGCTCCCACGTGCAAATTCTCTGTTGTGGATTTCATATTGGCTGAAAGAGTTCATTGAAATAATTGATTTTCCCAAATCTTTCAGAAATTCACTTCTGCAGAATCCAACAGATTAAAGGAGTCAGGGCTGGGAGTGAGCACTCAACCATAATGTCAGCAGCCCAGGTCTCCCTGGCAGGAAAGGCTAATGCTGTGGGCTCACAATCTGAACTGGCTTCTTTCAGCTGAGAGGAAATCTGTGGCAGGCGCTCACTGCAGCTGTAGTTTTATTGACAGTAATGATATCTCTGTTTTCAAATGACGGAAAATACGTTTGTTGCTTTCAGGTTTGCTTGCCTTTGGGTCAGAGGTCTTTTCACACCTTTCATAAATGATGAAAAAATACAAATTAACTTGTCTAAAAAATTAGACCTACAGATTATCTTCAATGTTTGAGTAAAAAGTTTATTCTTACCAGAACTTGGTATGGAAATATTCTACACAAACTTTTTATGTTTATGAGTTTAATAATTCCGGAGTTGTCACTATTCATTTCATATTTAGAGATCTGTAAATTATCCGATTATAACAATAAAGCATAGCTACTATGGTATTTAATTGTCATGCCTAGTATGACATTGTTAGTGAAACAATATAAATATTCCCAGTTGATGCAATATAATTTTTTATTCCAAATATCAAAATAAACATGCAATTTCCTTGAAAAGGGAAAAATAAATTATTATAATGTCACTTTAGAGATTGAAGCTTGAAGCTTAGTTAAATTAAATTACTTAATCTTGTGAGGCATGAGTTAACTGAGATCCTCCAGTTTAGAGTCTATTGTCTGAAATCCAGCAATATGCATACAACACTCCATCTATTTTATTCTTCCATCCACCCAGCCACCCTTTTGTTTCCACTGTGTTTACAGTGTATTAAATTGTATCTGATTCACAAAGATATGGAAAGAAATTACTCTGGAGAAAGAGAAAAAAAGAAAAAGGAAAATTGTAAGGACAGAATTATCTCAAAAGCTTTTAAAGCCCTACTTTATTCAGGCGTTTGTCTAGCCTGTCTCTGTAGTCTTTCTATGCTGGAGATTTCCATCACCATCTAAAGCTGTTCCAGTGCTTCTTATTTTTGATGTTTTAAGTTTTTATTATGTCTGTATTTCAATCTAAGTCAGTTATTTCTTTTTAATTCTTCTATTTATGTTGAAAATTCATGTTTGGACAACAGCTTGCATAGAAGAAGGTTACCATGTCTCCTCTCTGTCCTGTAGGAAGTTTATTATAGAGGGGGCATCATGAAGTGACAAACACAGCTACTAAAGGGGAAAAATTTTCTTAAAAGGTAAAAATGTGTTAAGGATGAAAGTGTTTAAAAAATAATACTTGGATCACAGTGGTCTGTAATGCCAATGAAAATAATCTGAAAATATTTATTGGTTCTACTGCTACACTAAAATGTTAAAAATCTAGTTTTAAGACAGTTGAATAATATAGATAATTCCTAAACCCTTACAGATGCAAAGAGGTGGAATATTTAGGGTGTTTATCTCTGAAAGTGAGGAATAGTATTTTTAAAGAATGTGTAAAGTGACAGATTTATACACAAGACAATGAATTCAGGCTCAGTTACGTTATTCAAGAATCATTCCTTCTGTGGTTAAATTCAGAATAAAAACTGGTCCACAAAGCATATACAATTTACTTTTACTTTTTACTAATCATTAAAATAATAGCTTTATTTATTTGATTTTTAAAAAATTATTAAATTTTTTAATGCATAACCCTATCATTATGACACGTTTTGAACTTTGAGGTTGGACTCAAATGAATTCCATACAATATAATTCTAATTTTATACTGGGGAAAGTAAGAGGAAAAACTGTGTTCTTAATACTATAATATATTATCATATAATGTGCTGGAAGGATTCCTTCACAGAAATAATATCCAAACATTTACAAAGGCATGATAAACTGATATAATAAAACCAGAAATTTTCAGTTTTAAGGTAATAACACCAGCAGAAAAAAAAAAAAAAAATTGTTGTAGTTGAAATATAGCCAACTTGACCTCAGTGAAGCTTAATTTTGACTAGAAATTAAGTCAAATGGAGCAATCTTGCTGTCATTTACACAAAGAGAAAAATATTGTGATTCTATACTTCCAGTTCCTCGTATGTATTTTGGTTTCAGTTGGTGCTGAAATGCTGCATTTCCCAGCCTAAGCTGGTTTATTCCCAGTGCAGTCTGACACTGAGAATTACTAGAAGGATTCCTTCGATTAGAGTCCCTCAGGCCACAGCCTGTTCCCCTGCAATACAGCACTGCTTCTGTTCAACTTGGACTTTTTTCCACAGCAGGTCTTGCATTAGGAACAAAACCTCACAACTTGCAAGAATAAGTCTCTCAGAAGTCTTCAATCACACTGTCACTGAGACGGGAGAAGAAAAGGGTGAAAAAGTTATAGAATTTGCTGTCAAGAAGTAGCTGAATATTGCTCAATTAGAAACAATAGGAATTATTCTTATTTACCATTAGAGGGCATACATACAGCATAAAATACATGATTAAACAGAATTCCAGTTTACTAGGTGAAAGGTTAACACTTCTGCCATTAGATACACGTTAAAGTCTCCTAATACTTGTTTCCACTCAAAGTTATGTCTAAAGAATTTCAGACTCTGTAAATTAAATACTGTTATGTGACAGAACAAAGAAGTCTGTGCTGCCAAAAGTTCTGTGGCTGTTAACTCGGCAGCACTGCCATGTTTCCAGCTACTGCAGCCCTCTCTCACATTTGCCCTGTTCAACAAGGATTTGCTATACTCTAAGTTCTATAACAGACTCACAATATTCTCCATCCCTTTATAGCTGGTGTCTGAGAAAACAAATCCAAAAAATATCAGTAGCCCACAACAAATAAATTAAATGAATACCTAACAAAAAAGAAATGCCTGAAATTCTTCTCACACTGAGATTCAAGTTCTGCATTTATAAGTACTCTAAGACAATCTGTCATACCAATGTAGTAGTTACTGTGACAAGGTGACCTGCTAAGCATGAGGAAGGTACTGCTCTAAACTGAGTGAAGACTTGACATATATTTTGTAGTCATCACATTGTAAGATGTATACTGCTATGGTTTATGCTATGAGACATTCCTCCTGGATGGGTCAGAAAGGAGGGAATACAGCTCAAGGCTGCAGTGAAGAAAAGGATGATACTAGCAGGGCTTGGCAGGATTATCCTTTTTGCTCTGAAAGCCTTTGTGACAGGTATATATCATATATATATATATATATAAATATACCTGAATGAGTAAAATATATATTTCATTTTACATTTTGGCATGCTAAGCAGCTATTCTTGGCTCATTGGGCTGAGAAATGGTCAGTGTTGTGCTTCAAATGTAGGAAGAACTTGGTTAAGAAGTGGGAAAGGGAAGGAGATTAAAGTACAGCTAAAGCTTTCTTTCTTAAATATATGGAGACACACTTTAAGTCAGGAGGAGACCTAGTTTGGACAAAAACTCAATAGTGGCAGCTTGTTTTCAAAAAAGACCCTCACTGGATTTGTGGAGGATCTGTGAGTGTAAAGAAAGAGCTTTTGGAGGACAAAAATAGATGTATTCTCTCTCATGATGCTATTCTCTCCTGCTTCTTAGCTGGTGGTCAGGTTACCCTGACTTATCAGATAATATCTTAGTAGCAAATATCTGGTGCACAAAATATCTCTAAATGAAACTGTTTCTTCCCTTACTTGTGCTGGAATGGAATTTGTTGAAAGTTGAGGCAGTATTCCCACAGAGATGCATACAGCAAATGAGATGATTTACTGATATTAAAGGAAATGGCTATGGTTGTATGCTGCCTAGTGCCAAGTTTTAGTAAAACTTTGTGTAGTCCAAAGAAGATCTTTCAATTAAGGGTACTGTGGGTCTGAGAAATAAAGATTTTCTCAAACAACCTTACAATGATACAGTGAAACACATTCTGGATGGACAAATAAAAGCCTAAAGTAGTCTGGAATTAAAGTGTAGTTGTATTAGGGATGAATAGATGCCAGACTGACCAATGTGTTTTGTTGCTTTGTCTGTAGAGCTATTTTTCCAAGTCTACCATAATTTTTTCTTGATTTCTGTCACCCAAATGAGGATATTATTAAAAAACAACCTTGTCTGCATTTTCGAGGTCTGGCACCTGAACTTCTATATTTCAACCTAAAAAAGAGTTAAACCTTAAAAAAGGGGTAAATGCAGAAGGTGTTGCATTTGTTAAGGAATGAAATTAAGGGAATCCCTTTAAGTTTGAGACTACTGGAAAACAGAGGTTGTGGAGGGCTTCAGTGAATAGGAAGACTAGGAATATTTCTTGATTTTTATTAGGTCTTGTTGCAAGGAAAACCTATTGAAATAATGTAGTTTAAATGGAAACAGTATCAAAGCAGGTTATCAATAATATAATTAGCAGGTTAATGACATATCATTAACCAGTAAACAATGAGCAGCATCCAACAGAGAAGCAGCTCTGATCTAGGCTTAGGTTGAGGTGCTGGAGCCAGCTTGCCTCAGTGTCAATATGAGTTTTGACTGCTGCTGACTCTGGTAGAAGGTCTCTATCCCTCACTACAAATGTTCACACTTTGATGCTTCTTTTCAAGTTAGATCCTCCTATTTTTCAAAGATATTTGTAATTCTCTTTAATCTGACCTGTTTGGAGGGAAATGCTATTCCAGATAGTTTTGAGCATTTGAGCCGCTTGGATCAGATATTCTCCATGTCTTAACAAGTGTTGATGTCCAGGCCTTTTGCCAAAGGTCAACTCTGCATTTGCCCATCATAAAATTTCTAGCTGGTAGGTAATTATAATTTCTTTTAATTAAATATTTTGATCTGTGCTCCTTTCAGTTACTTTGGACTTGCAGACATAGGTAGTGTTCAGGAAAGATGAAGGTCTTGCCAATCTTGTCAAACTTGATTAAAAGGTGGGAATCAAACATTCATGGTATATTTTAAACCATTGCTTGCATAGATAATTATTTTATTACTTACATCATTGCATGTGTTTATACTAAACCAAGTGGAAACTGGAATTTCCACTGCTTAGGAAACATTTGCAATTCTTAAAAAAACCAAACAGTTGAGACCAAAAGGTTGGAAATATGCTTTCTCTTTCTTTATTCTCTTTTAGGAGCCTTAGAGAGAATGATTGCTTTTTGGGAAAGGGTGAAGAGAAGAGATGAAGTTCATTTATTTTCTCTTATCAAGTCCCACCTTGGCGGAACACTGCTTTAGGTCTTGAGAACCTAAGATATGAGGAACTGAACAGTCTTTGCTCTCTGGAAAGATTTTGTGAGTCTGTGCTGCATAAAAATACTGGCTAAGTCACAAGAGCTCATTTGGTAAGCTGCAAAAATGCAAGAGTGCTGCAGTGATTTTTGCTTCATAAATTTAATTTCTTATGCAGAAGGAAAACGTTAATGTTCATGAATTTTCTTATTTGACTGAGTTTGAACCATAATCCTTACTCTGTTCATCTCAGTTCAGTCAAAAATTGAAGGGGATGGAGTGTGGGTGCTCTGGGCCTTTTGGCTGGCTCTGGCCCCTCCACATTCCTCGGTGTGGCTTCTCTGCTGCTTGGCAGATCTGGCCTGACCGGTGGGTCCCCGGTGTGGCACTCGGCGGCAGATTTGTGGTGACGGCTGTGGCGAAGGAAGGAGAGTCTCTGCCTTGGTGGGGTAAAGCTGGTTTATTGACGGGGCACCCTACAGCGCCTCTGCTCCGATGTCTTTCCCCCAGGGCAGAGCTGAGAACAAAGAGCGTACATCAGGTTTTAAAGGGGGGGAGATCAGGGGCTGGGTCCCAAGTGTCCTCCAACCGGTCCCTCAGGGGTTATCTTAACATTTGAATCTTGGGTCCCTCAGCCAATCTCCCCGAGGTGTGGGGTGATTCTCTGTTTCAGGGCCTATCACTCTGGGCCTTCTCGGAGAACTTTCTGGACTTGGGGAGGGCAGTCTTGCCCGGGAGAGGAGGGGTAGGAAAGGGTACAACCAAGTACAAAAATTACAAGGGTACAAGGAACAAACCATCAATACAAAGTTGATTACAAAGCACACCACTACAATGGAGATAGAGACAATCAAGGGTAGTGCAAACACAGTACAAAAATTGATATTAGAAACTGGATTAGAATTTTTCTTGTTGTTGTTAAAACCACCTTCTCTGCTCAAGTTTTCCAAACCTGGAGATGCATTTTCTTTCATTGCCTCTATAGTACAGTGTCTGTCTTTATGGGTAAGATTTTCAAGATTGAATTTATCCAGCTCTTCCTTTAATTTATTTGCTTATGCCTTTTGTCAGCAAGGCTGAAGAGTTCCTCCTTTTGTCACAGGCTTGTATTTTTCTTTGAATGTAAAATATCTCTACAGAGTAATCACTTTCAACCTTTTCTTTTCTGATAACTCCAGAAATCCTCCCTTAGAGACCTTGTTTTTCACTGCTTGACCCCTTCTACATGACTGTCTTTTCTCTGAACTCTCTCCAGCTGATTGTACAGCTTTCTTGAAATGAGGATTCAAGGCTGAGCAAGAGAAATTTCTCCACTCTGTAATTCACTTTAAGAGTCAATTGTCATTCGGTTGGTTTTCTTCTTTCTTATCAGAACAATGCTCTGGATATTCATGTTGAAGTTAAAAACAAGCTTTGACATGAGTAGATTTAAAAATTAAATAGTTTTTTCTCCCTTTAATTTGCTTTAATGGATGATCTTGAAATACTGTCACTTTCTATGAGATAGAAATCCTGTTTACTTTTTCAAGGCCATTGTTCCATTGGATGGGCACCAGTATCTCTCCCTATAAAAATGAAATCTCTTTTCTACTTTGTAAGAGGAAATAGGAGAATACCATTTCATCTTAATTAATAAAAAATAGGAAAATGAAAAAAAAAAGAAAAAATATTCGCTGAGTTGAAGAAAGAGGAGGGTGAGGATTGTGACAGAGGATAAGAGAAACAGGGTATTTGTGGTTTTGTTACAAAAATAACAGAGGATTTTACAATAAAAAATGGATTTTACAATAAAAAGTGGACATTACAATAAGAAGTGTCTAGACTGTAGTCTGGGCCACACCATTTACCAGAGGACAAGGTAAAGTGCTGACCTTGCTGCCAGCAGCACACATCTTCAGTAACTGAGAGCAAAGCAGACCAGCAAGTGCCTTCTCAGAGCAGACACTTGTACTAAGAAATGAGATGATGACAAATAATGCCCTGTAATGGATGTTTGCCAGAACAATCCTTACATTAATACATAATGCTCTTACTGAATACTTCAGGTGTGATCCTCCTCTGATCTTGAGCAGTCTTGTTGACAGAGCAGAGAGCTCTGCACGTGGAGCAGTCTGCATGATGAGACAAGGCTGGGGTGGTGAGAAATGCACTGGACCTGACACAGCATCTCCACCTTTTGAGGGGCCACTCAGAGGGCTTGCAGTGAGCCCTGGCACTGCTGTGTGTGTGTAAGCTGGGAGAACCTCCTGGATTCTGTCTTGTTTAAGCACCAAGCCAAATATCAGAAACCGATAAGCCCTGGAGGAGCAATATATCAGCACAAGCAAATTACAAAAAAGTAGGAAATATGACATGTGCCAGTGGCTCAAGCGGGAACTGCTGGTAGAATTCTTTGAGCTCTGTTTGTGACTTAACTATCTAGTTTTACGACGTTGTGTGTCCCTTAAATTTATTAGTACTTGTGTTATGTAATATACGGCCATATCTGACCTCAGAGGTTTACTTCAGAGACTCATTTGTTTTTCAATAGAATTTGGTGATTCTCAGGGGAAAAAAGTTAGAAATGAGTCATTACTAAACTATTGCATATCCAACCTAACTTATTTTCTTGTGACATTTCTGCTAAAAGTTTTTTGTGGTTTTTATAATGTATACTGACTGATTCAAGCATTTTAGATCTCAGCAGTTCTGAGGTGTTGTAGGTGGCTAAGGGCAAAAGCTCATTGACAAATATAAGTGATGTAAGGCCATTGTGATCACTGTTTTAATTACATGCTCATTTAAGTGATTATCTGGTGCAGAAATAGGAAGGAAGCCATAGGGACTTACCATAAAAAGAAAGAAAATCTTTAAAATTCATAAAGACTTCAGGTTTCAAGTTTCTTTTTCTTCGCCTTTGCTATGAAAAATTGGAAAGAAAAATGCTAGATCTTAAGTTTGCTCACTAGTAGTTCTGTCAGGAAAATCAACAAAAAACATACAAACCTGAAATCCAAGTTCTAGCTAGTGGGGCAGGGAGCAGAGATGCACAGCTAGCAGGAGAGGATTTGAGGGCAGGCAAGGAAGGGCCCAGCTACTGGAACCAGTACTAGAAACAAGAAGATTCCTGAGGAATGGGAGTGGCTGTTGAAGAAGGGCTCACTGCAAGATCAATGGGAGCTTAAATCAGATCTTGCTACCCAGCAGGATTTACTAATTACGCTGAATGTGATACTGCTGCAGAAAAGGGAAAGTAGCTGGTGTGTTTGCATCCAGTGGTTGCATCCTGTACTTTAGGAATCAGTTATTGCATGCTGCCCTGTTGTATGTAATCCTTTTTTTCCTTCCTTTAGTAAATGTACTGTTTTCAAAGCATGTTTTAAAACATTAAGTTTTAAAATTCATTCTTGCTTGGAAAAAACTAGTTCACAGAGCATCAGAAAGCTTAATATAATTTTCTGAGTATTCTGAACCACATGAAGGTATGTTAGTAGTGATGTTTTTAAACATTAACTTTGGTGCTGTTTGTAGGTTACTGCAGAAGAACTTCAACAATTAAGGTCTATTATTATACATGTAAGAAAAACATGAGTGACAGAGAACAGTAAGATATTTAGTTCCTCAAACCACTGAGACTATCAGTTGTGACTAGAAGCTTAACACTAATTTAAAAAGCAAAGGGAATATAAGTAAAATCACTAAATTAAAGAATATTTAAGTGTGAAGTATGACTACGCTAATGACATTCCCCTTTAAGCTTCAGTGAAACAAGATGGTGTATTTTTTGCATTAGTGACGACTTTTGACAGCTTTTAGAGAACAAATGGCTAGAGTAGAGAAGAGTAAAAGATTAACTGTTCCAAAGAAGAGGACAAGTCTCGCCTTTAAGACAGAAATCTACCCCAACCAAAAAGGGACAAAACAAAAAGTATGATCTGTCTGTGTACATCTAAAGAGTCATATAATTATAAAAACCCAAAATTGGTCAGTCAAGCAGACTCATTTACTACCTGGCTGATTAATTAGTCCAGCATGTAGAGGAAAATGAGGGATGAGATTTATTTTCCCTTTAGTAGGTCTGCTGACATGATCCTGCACATGTAAAATAAGAAGACATGGTTGGGTGAAATTAATGTGGAGTAGATAAACAGCTGTTTGAAAACCTATGCAGCTATCCTTAGCTTTTTGCCTAATATGGGAGAAGAAATGAAATGAGGACTTTGACAGACCTGTTGAATTTTATTTAATCATGACTGTTATATGAATGACATAACAGGAAATATCCTTAAAAATGCCAATACAATGCAGGTTAATGTTAGCAGGGGGAGGAGGAGAGAGATACAAGTTAAGATTTCAAAATTTTTTGAAAATTTGGTAAAGGATTTGTAATACAGAAGACGAAATTCAATAAAGAGCAGTGAAGAATGATTATTTTGTAGGACAAACAAAATGCACAAATACAAAATGGGCAATAACCAGCTAATGACCTCTGCTGCAAAAACTGAACTGAACTTTGAGATCTGAGCTCACATGTGCTAGTTAATGCAGTGTTATCTCAAAGAGGTAAATGCCTTGCTGGGATGCCTCAGTAAAACATCCAGCATCCAGTTACACCTCATCCAGCAGATAATTCTGCCACTAAATGAGTGCAGTTGCAGCTGACACCTCCAGATCTGGGCACCAGATTGGAAAGCAACAATAACAGAAATAAAATGACATGTGAAGGAAGGTTAACATAGTGAGAACAGTGTGTAGGGGGATAGAAGAGGGGATGCTTAAAAAACAAAAACCCCCACCAAAATCTTCAGCGGGAGAAAAAAAATTGAATATTACTAATAATTACTAATAATGGCTAATAATTGCTAACAATTACTAATTAGTCAATTAACTTATCACCAGTTTCATTGTCCTTCACATTCATTGGAGTGGGAAAAGTAACTGGCTTATTTATCAACACCAAAGGTAAAGAAGAGAAGAAAGTGGGTAGGAGCAGGAGCTCTGAGACAGTGAGGAGGCTGCCCAGGGCTGGTCATATCTGAGCCAAGGTCTAAGGTGATGTGACCCAGCTACAGGCTGTCTGGATCACTCCCACCAATTCCAGGCTGGGGACCATGGTCAGGGAGAACAGGGGGTGATGATTGTGGTGGATACAAGGAACAATTGTCAGGGAAGCACAACAACCAAGTGTCATATACAATCAGGAACATATGACAGAAATGTCTAGGCCTGATATTCACAAAGGAGTTTGATCACCCACACCCAAAAAAGCTCTATGATCTGTTCAAGGTACAGTTGATGCCTTAGGGCAATTCAAAGGGATGCAAAGTACATTTTTGCCTGATGCTGCAATGCTCACTATAGCTTTAATAGGTTTTGCAGGGGGATCCTGGGTGTGGTGCATACTAGACAATCTTCTTTCATCATTACCTCTAATAAGAGATTTATTTTTTTTTAACAGATGGAGTGCAAATCGAATTGGGATGCCAGATCCTTTTCTGCCTCCTGGACAGTAGGGCCGAAATTCCTCCTTATGTCTGGGAAAAGTGGGAAACCTGGCTGACTGCCAGCCTGCAGATTAGGGTTGCTGAGATGCTGTCAGCAGCAGTCTTGATGGTAAATATTCATGAGCCAAATAGTGCCAATATTCATGTTTGGTGTATTGCATATTCAATGTTATTATCTATACCACTTTGTAAAGGTCATCCTGGCATCTAAAGTCAATGGAAATGACTGATTCACTGTAAAAGATCACCATTCTATTGGAAAGTGTGAAACCTGTGCATTTTTGAATAGACTATGTGGACCACTTGTAAACACTTCTGTTTCTATTATCAGGTGACAGTCCCAACATATAGAGGGGCTGTAATTTAGCAAGAACAGCTGTTAGTCCTGCCCAGCCTTTCTTGATTCTTGCTATGCCTTATTTGACTTTGAGATCACACAAAACTACATCTAGAATCTCATAATTTCGCTTCCTTGCACAGTGGGCTTTTATCTGCAATGCGTTGCAGCAAAGCTGGCTTTCCAGTTTTTGAATATTGAACACATTTTATTAAAAAAAATAAAAATCACTCTACTTAGCTTTAATTCATGAACTTATTATTTTGGGATACAGCAGGGAAATCCCACATTAATTTTCAACAACAGGAAGATATTGCTGTGGGTGAATATCTGTCAGAGCCAAGGAAATGATTTTTTCAGCCACAAGAATTCAGTGCTGCAATGTCATAAGAGCATGTAGTTATTATTCTGAATGTTATGCAGACTGTAACATAAGACAGAAAAAAGTGCTCACGAGGAACATATTGAATTATAATAAATCTGTCTCGTCTGGAGACAATGATGATCTGGCACATTTTGTCAAGTGGCAGTCACACAGGACGCTGTGCACTGCATACATATTACTGCATTAGCCATAGGCAGTGAGAGGATGGCACCAACAGGGAAAGTGCTCAGACAGATAGGTTGATCATTTGTATTCCAGAGCTCAGCAAGTGCTCAATTCACTGATCCAAACCAAACATGTTGAAGTCAAGACCTGTTTCTCTAACATGTTTGATATACAGCTGAGCAGTAACTGAATCAAAACAGCATCTCACTATTGCTGTCTGGTGCTGCACTGGGTGGTGAAAGCAAGTGAAGCTTTTCCTGGCACTGGGGGTATGTTGTATGCAAATGGACCATCTCAGTGGTAAATCTTTAATGTGGCAGACAGAACATTAATTGCATAGCTCCCCAGGATCGTGTTGCATGCCCAGTTTACTTAAGTTAAATTATTCCAATGATTCTTCTCTTGATGGAGAATTCCAGGCGTTGCAGTCCTACTGTGTACAATAAATTAACTCTTCTGCCGTTCAGCTTCAAGTCCTGCCTAAATCCTGGGGCAAATGCCATTCATATTCACAGTGTGTATCTAACTGAGACAACCCAGTGTGTTTGCTACAGTCCATATAAATATTCTGAAATACAAACTAATCAGTAATATGATATGATATGTCTGCATTTACATCTCCTTTTTGTAGGATACCAATTCATCTTATGAAAATGAAAAACCTGTTTATTCAAATCTTTAAACAAGAGAATGTCTGAAGTGCTCTCCCCCTGCATGTTATAAAATCAGTTCCTGACACATACACCATGAGGAGAAGCACTTTGCCCTTTGAGTCAGTCCTATATTGAGGCCATACAAACGTAGAAAGATGTGTACACAGAAGTACTCACATGCTTTGGTCTGGCAACCTGCACTGAGGAAACCTTCCCTTTTATTGTCTGCTCATAACTTACTACAAGCTTAGTTTTTGCCAGGAGCAGGGTAGAGGAATTCACCAGAGTCAGGGGTTAACAGTATGGCAGTGAAATCCTTTATTTTCTCTGAACATTTTCACCTCTTTTAATCTACCCCAATCTCCACAGAAAGGTGAAGATCTCTCAGAAAGAAACTCCTTTTAAAAGCTGCTCAAATTTCTATGTATATGTAGCAGTCACTTTTACTCTTCTAGGGAGAGTTCTAATGTAGTCCTTTGCACTGGAATTAAGATGCACTATTTTAAACGATTAGTTCCATTTGCAAAATGAAAAAGAAAGCTCAGTCCTTTTCAAAAAGAAAAGCTCAGCATCTCTAGATAGATTTCATTTGATAGTCTAATACCTTGGCCTTGCTCCTGTGGTTCCTTATTACTGTGTACTTTTATCCTTTAAGAGAATTGGTCCTCTTAAAAACACAGCAGGTGGAAAAGAAAAGCAGACCAAAAAAGGGACATTTGTAATAAAAAGTTGGACAGAAAATAATGTGGTAAAAATTGGGGAAAGATGAGGATTCTACAGAAAAGATACAAATCTTATTTAAACAAATCTTGTTTACCAAACTAGATTATTTTTAGGCTCCAATGAATTGCCTCTTACACTCCTTCAACAATACATGAGATGGAGGTGCAAGACTGTCCACAGTAACAGGTGAGCAAGGAAGCCATGTCTTTCTGACAAAAATGTCTGATAGAAGGGATGCCCTCTGTGATCAGATTTATGTCCAAGACAAGCCACAATAGTAACAGAAGTTATGTAGAAGTTATGTAAAAAGCTTATTTTCATGGTTTAGTTAAAAAATTACATAAACAAACCAACTAGACTACACAGAAAAGGCCAAGAAAGCCTAAATCAAAATGGAAAGTATTCCCTGACCCCATGGCTGTGGGCTGAGCACAACATAAAGAGAAAAATACATCTAGTAAATGTTCTTGTCAGCTTGACTTACTTAATCTAGATGTTTGGAAATGCAGAAGTGCCTTTAGCTATGCAATGACCTATCTGCTAGATTTGGGCTGGCAATACTGAGCACAGGTTCAGGCTATGGTTAACTCGAACTTCTAAAAAAAAAGTAAGGGACAAATAGTACTTTTGTGCAAATCTACCTGGTTGTAACTTGTCTGATAGTCAGATCAACAAGTTTTAATTTGTCTTGATTATATAAAAGAGAATGCTTGTTTGCTTTATTAAGTTCCTTGTAGGAATAGGATGCTACAGTATGCAAGTTTTACTTTCTTTGGAACTGTTAATCTTACACCCATTAAAGAAAATTTGTTGCTTAAATTGCCCCCTGCATTTATGTCCTGCACTACTAAATATTTTCCAGACATTCAGTTAACTTCCAGTGGAAATTATTCTAAAGTACATAAAATTATGACAATTCTTTTCCTCAGAAAAACATATTGCCTACAAAAGGAAATCTGTTGAAGCAGGTCCAGATGGGCCATGGAGACTATAAGAGCTGGAGCTTTCCATTCTGGACAAGTGAAGGTTTCAATGAAACTTTATAAGAAAGATGGAAACTTATAAGAAATGGGAGGCAAATAGTTTGGCAGAGCTTGTGGTGAAAGAACAAGGAGCAATGGTTTTAAGCCAAAGACTGGTGGATTTAAGTTAGATATAAGGAGGAAAGTTTTTTTGTAGTGAGGTAATTTTTATAATGGTAGACTCTGAGACTGAAATGTGTTAGATAACCCATCCCTGGAAACATTCAAGATTAGATTGGAATAGGCTCTGAGAAACCTCACCTGCAGGGGTTGGACTAGATGACCTTTAGAGGTCCTTTCCAATACAAACTATTCTGTGATTCTGTGATTTATGTGTTTCTATATCTCTGATTCATGCACTTGTGTTCTCAGGCAGGGGGAATCTTGGAAATGGCCTCTGAAGTGATACAAAAAAAGAGATGGTTTGGAGGCACCAATATTTACATGTAAGCCAATTCCTATGGCAGCCCATACTGCTAGGAACAAGAAGGAGAGGGAAGTGTGTTAACCTCTAAAGACATTTATTCATCCCCCAGGGTTCCTCTGTGGAGGTGCTGCTCCTTGGCCCTTCTAATGCAGTTTTGTGCCTGAAGGTTTTTTGTTGTAAAAAGCAACATAATATGTGCAACACTGGAGTAACTTTTAAGACCGCACAACATCAACTTGAAGAGGTTTCTTTATAACATATTTAATGGCTGATTATGTAAATAGAACAAAGTTCTTTTTTTTTTGTTACATGAGTATGTAATCTCTAAGTGTTTACAATCCAAACAACTTGAAAATGTTGGCTTTTTTCCACTTTTAAAGGTTATACACCCCAGTAATCTCCACAAATACCAAACTGCAATAACATGTATTTAGAATTCAAATGTCTCTGGCAAAAGTTCTGGTTTTAATCATACCCTGGAAAATGTAAATGCAGTTTCAGGGGTGACAAATGGCTTATGGCAAGCCAGGTTCTCCCTCCTTTACTCCTACAAAATTGAGCTTTGAAAAAATAATTCTATTTAAGGAGTAAAACTCTTCATAAGTGAATAAAAGTAGTAGAAACACTTTCCCTGTTAGCAGATGGCATTTTGATAGCTCTATATATGGCTCTAGATATCCCTCTCCCTGGAGACAAGAGCTATAATTTCATTACAGTGTTCTGAAAAATAGCACAGAGACATTGAAGGGTCTATAAAACCTCCAAATGCAGCAGTGATACTTATGCCAGCTCTTCTCTTTCCTCGGACTTTATGTGAAATATAGGCATTATTGGTTGGAAAAATTGACAATCCCCATTAATATGTGATCAAGTGGCTGAAATGACATGATTTGACCCTGGGTACCTGCTTGGACCCCAGTGTGATTGATGTGTGTGATTTCTGAAACAGTATATTCTATTCTGATCCCAAATCCCTGTTTCTCTTAATAACTACAGGTGCAAAAAGAAGCTGGGGAGATGGGAAGGAACCACACTAACATGAATTATTTCCTGTAGGGCCCCTCAGTTCTTTCACATCTGTTCAAGCTGTGCATGGTTTTTATTTACCACTTAAGTGGTAAATATAAATTTGAAATAACAGGTAACAACCTGACCCCCACCCAATGTTTCTTGGACCATTTCTTCCCCCTCTAAATTAATTGCTTTTTCTTAAAGGCAAGATTAGTGTGAATCAGAAGTGAGAACGGAAGACATTGGTCAGTCCACAAAACTTAATTCTTGTTTTTTCACATGGATGTAAAGGCAAATGATGAATGATCAAAATATTTGGTCTTAAAACTTACTGAATTAAATCACATCTCATCTGCCTTCAATAAGTATTGATGTGCTTATTGAGAGTGACTGGTTCTGTTCTTTTCAGTAAAAAAAAAATCAGATGCTTAGGAAACAATATATAAGGTATTTTAAATTCTAAGCTTTCCTTCATAATTATATTTTCCTTCATATTTTAAAGCTTGAGTGTAATTTTTGTTTCAATAAACAACTATAAATATGACTACATTTATGTAAAGTATGTATTAGGGTAAACCAAGGCAACTTATTATTTTATCAAAGAGCAGGAGTTCATTTCAGAACTTTAAAAATAGGACAGAACAATATTGTTCACCATTTTTTTTTTTAATAATTCTATTTTGAAAAATAAATTTTATGGCTCAGTTCTCTGTAAAGCATATTAAATAATGCAGTTTATTAGAAGAAAGTTAAAGATTTTCATCTCATTGTCCTGGTGTGGAGATGAATGGGGGATAAAATTCAGCATTAGAAAGTCAGCCTAGGACACTCATATATTTTATATATTTATGAAATATTTGTTAAATTTATGAAATATACATTTATATATTTCATAAATTACTTATGAGTTTCTAAAGCAAAGTAAAGTGTCAAACGTTTTCTGCTACAGAAAAACACACAACAGTCTCAAAGATGTGTATGTACTATATCAAATAATAATTTTTAAATCTGGGAGTGAACTATTTGGAATTACTCTAATCTGCAAATATTTTTCATCAGGAAAATGTATGAAGACAGACTAAATCTTGGCAGTTTATATATCCTATCATTTGCTTTAGGTGATCAAAAAACCTCTATATAAGGCTGTCAGAAATTATTTGTAGATAATTGCTATGACTTAATGATGGTCTCTGCAGACTGAGACTCCAGGCATCTGTTACTTTTTGCCACACTGTCAACCATCTTGATCAACAGATTTGAAAACTCAGAAACTTGTACAGCTTTGAGAAAACAGTGATAGACCTAAATTTTGTGAGATGGTCTGTGTGAAAGTGGAACATTTAGCCTGAACATTTTGTCAAACCCAACAAAAATAGCAAAAAAAAAATGCAAAAAGTCCCCTCACTTATTGAGCCCTATTAGAATTTCATTAAAAATTCACTTGGTGGAATCTCAGTCAAACTGTCTGCAACTACTCCCAAATCATCCAAATCAAGATTAAATCTTGACAGAAGAATCAGACCTGTGCCTAGGTTTAATTCTGCGAGATAGCAGGCAGCACCTTCAGGGCTGCTGCTTCCATCCACCAGTCGTGAAAATGGGACAAAGCACAGAGGTTTCAGTGGAGTGCATAATGTATGCTAAAGGGCTCCAGGAAATAAACAGAGGATAATGGGTCCTTTGTTCTGCTGTAGCTATGTTTGATTTGCAAAGGGTTGTTTAATTCTGACTGATTTTCTCTTGATATCATGTTTGCATGTTTTTAACCTTGTCTATGGTAGTGAGCTTTTAAATCAGTAGTGGACAACATTCTACTGAAGTTGAATGCTTCTCCTGCAATTTCCAAGTTATTGCATGCAACTTGCAGAAGGATTTATTTTGTTAAGTGTCCCATGTGCATAATTACTATTAATGACTAATTGTTCCCTCTGCAGGACTACTGACTTAGTACTGACCTAGGGACCATTTTTCTTCATCTTAAACAGTATGATTTTTAATTTGGTGTCTTCCTGCCACCTTAATGGAAAATATTTTCATAGCCAAAACCTTTTTTGACCTGTCTTGCAAAATACAGAATTACTTGAGGAGTCTGAAGCACAGCATTTGCGCAGTTCTGTAACTTTCTACAAAGTCTGCCCTGACTACTCATGTCAACAGAAGTGTCTTTGTGATGCATATATGATATAAAACACAAACAAAGACATAAAATCCAAAATACAGAAATTGTTAAAATATGAAACACTATCTATGATATAAAAAACTATCTATACATATACATGTATCTATTGATAGTACATATGTATGTATATAAGCAATTTTTTTTTCTGAAATGCTAAGCATAACGTCTTGCTTGAAAACAAAGATGATTCAAGCCGGACAACTTTTTTTTTGTTTTTACATTACTCAATCAACTCCCTAAAGAAATGAGTGATCCTATGTTAAGCTCTGGCCACTGGCCATGTGGTATCATTTGTTATGTGCTACTTTCTGCATTCTCTTCAATTTCTAATCTTACCACCCTATAGATACCAACTACTTAACAGGACTTTTTAATATTCATATAATGTATTATCAGTGCTCACGTTTGAGGTTAAATGTCATTTTATTCCAAGGAGGTGACCCAGGGATTCTCATCCCATAACATTTTATTTGCTCCTATGAAGAATATCTCTATCATTGAAAACAATGCTGTGCTAGTTGTGTTCAAATTTGTCTGTGTTGTTATATGCACATTGCCTTTTCTCAGACAGAACTCATAGTTCCCATGTGTTTTATTTTGAAGAAGAGAGAAATTGTGAAACTTCTAAATGGTTATACACACTTCAGTGTTTGCTGATCTGTTGTGTTCATTATTTCAGCCATGGTTGCCCACTAAACATGTCCCACACAATATACTCTCACACACCAAATTGGGTGGAGACACACTCTTCATTGTTGATAGTAAAAACTTACTCATTTGACATTGCCATTTTTGAAATACACTTGGCTTCCTAATCTACTAGAATTTCACTTATTTTTGCATACAGTGTAAATTTCTTAGAACTATAGTTTCGGTGTACCCAAACTTTTTGTTTGGATGGGTCATGACACAGGGGAAAATTTTTTATAGGACGTATTTCTTAGATCATTAAATTATGTGAAGGATTCTATAACCTAATAGAAAAAAAATGTGTAAAATGTCTAAAACTCAAAGTCAGACTTAAAAATGGAAATCAATTTTCCCTTTTGCTTTGTTGTTTTTTTTTTTTTATAAGAATAATCAGATATCAAATATAGCTCCCAAAGGGTAGGCTAAATCTCAGGCAGGCACAGTCTTTAAATCTAGGCAACAATTTAGATAGATGCAGGAATCATTGTCTGAAAGCAATAAATGAGATTAGGCTGAATGACCATTGGGATCCCTTTTAAACTCACCAATTTGTGAAAATTACTGTCTCTGATTGTCTTGTGGCAATTTGGTCTGTCACATACTGTACATTATCTTCAGACAAATAAAACCACAGGAAGGAAAATAGGAAGCCAATATTTGGACTAGAAAATGCAACAGATGTTAAAATGTTAATATCTAGTTACATGCCTGCCTGTACAACATATGTCAAATATTCAAGAATCCAGACACTTGAACTTACAGTGATTGAACACAGAATTTTTTAGAAATAAAGCTCAAAGTTCTTTTAAATAATCCAATAAAAAGGACAAAACTCTCAAACTAAATCTGATGCTTGGTTCTCTCTTTGCCCTGGTGGGTACAAAATGATGTGCTGTAGATATCCACACCCTTTTGAAGTATCTGAAATACTTTGCTGGTATTCCCTTAGATCAGAGAGGTACAAGTACTGCTATTGGCATGGTAATTATGAAGCCATATAAATGGTCTAGTAATGGCTCAACACACAGTTTGATTTGTCATTGTCATGATCATATAAAGCAAAGAGTTAGGTTGAATTTAACAAATCTATCAACAGTATGACTTTTTACACCTTCATAGATTTGAGAAATGTGTAAATGCTATAAAAGCTTTAATCTTGTTATTATTAAATTTCCAATTCAGTGGCCAAAATTAGAAGTCATGTCTCAAAAACGACATCTGTGGACTTGTTTTGAGAGCTTCTGAAGTATTACAAAATCTCAAAGCACCCTGAGTTCTATTCATAAGCTGAACAGCATCTCTGCAACATCTCTGCTTGTAAAGATGAGGACCTGACGTGAGCACATTTCTTTTTTTTATTCTGGACAACATGTATTAACAATTCTAAGTGTCTGAGGCAGTCACACTAATAAGGAAGGAAATGGTAGTTTTGAGGTAGCTGACCATCCCTTTTATCTCCTTGCCTTATTCACATCTGCCCCAGAACAGCTACATGTGAAACATCTCATTAAGTAGATTAAGTGACTTGTCTCCTCTTGCTGAACTCTGGAGCCATAATTTGTCTTGGCAGCTACACCTGAGTGCTGCCAACACCTCAGCTTTCACAATCCCAGCGGGGCAGCTTGCCCTCTATAGCAGTACTACTGGCCTAGGCAGCCTTTGTGGGAGGTGGTGTGCTAAAGAGAGCAAAACTTTGAACTGCACACAATCCACCACATGTTGGCTGGTGACTGGTCACAAGATTAGTCAAAACCAAGTTGCTGCTGCCACTACTACATCTTCTGCAAAAAGAAACAGGCTAGCAAACTTGTGCTGGTTTTTAAAGTCATCATTCCCCTTCCCCCAAGCTTCCAGACTACACTGGAACATAAAGTAGCTGGTGGATTTTTATTTCTGGGGTTGTTAGGTGGTCCTTCCAGTAAACAGTTAGAAATACATTTTGTGTATTTGGAACTATTCCTATCAAGCCTATTTGCTTGTAAGATGCACAAGCATTGCTGTAAGCAGGTAGGGTGACCAAGAGATAAAAACTGAAAAAGCCCACCTTCTTCAGAGAAGTAACAAAAGAAGTAGAACAGGAAAAAGAGAACAGGCTTGAACGAATGAAATAATGGTGAAATGTATGCATTAAACACATATTTGGCTGTGTTGAACTAGGAAAGTTAAATATTGCCTACCCTAGTAATGCTTAGCAGTTGGCCCATTTTTTCTATGAACTCTATCTCAGTTATTTAATGATTTTTACTTTCTCCTTTTTTGTTTGTTGGCACTGACATTGACCCAGCCTATTAACCCTCCACCTGTTGTCTTAAATGGCTTATCTAGGAACCAGGTCTCATCAGAAATTTATGCGACACGTAGCACAATAATGTAAGGACCTAACACAAATTGTGAATAAATAAAATATGGATGCTGTTCATGTCTCCAGTCATGTTCAGGGGTGAGGGAAGGTCAGCATAAAATCTAATTTCTACATGAATTGCTCCTTTAAAAAAGATAATCTACTTTATTATTATAAGATTTTATGCTAATTTTAAAGTTACAGCTGAAAGTATTCCCATTAAATTCCATGTTGGGCCCTAAATTCATAGTCTTTGTAAAAGAAAGGGATTTTTAAACTATGCTTTAATCTTTCAGAGGAGGTTTTGAGATCTGAAACCATCCTCGCTGTCAATAGATGTAATAATAATAATAAAAAAAGACTGTGTAAAGGGGAATCATTCGGGTTTTTTGATGAAGAAAGCAAAATAAGGATCCTGTAACTGATATACATAATTAACAGTTTTATTTGGAAATGTGAGTGTTTTTGTGGGTTACATTTTCAGCAGAATGTATTTGACTATATAGTATTTTTTTTTTCTTTCAGGCTGAAATTGTTCAGTCAGGAAAACCCTTTGGACTGTTCATTTTCTGAATCTTCTGCCAAAGTATAATTTAGAAAAAAGGATGTAAAGATATGTAAAAAAAACCCCACAGAATCATAAGTACACATGTACACACACACACACACACGTACGTACGTACACTCTTGGACATTTGGATTCATTACAGGCAAGGTCATTGTGTGGAGAATGATTTTTTTTTTTTTTTTTTTTTTTTGGTGCTAATAAACCTGGAATGTTGAGGAGGTTTTAGCCCCAGGCCACTGTCCATTTCTCTGTGCAGCAGTCTCACCATAGTCAGGCATACCATGTCTGCAAATGCAGAACTGCAGAGCTCAGGTCCCCAAAAGCAATCATCCTGACCTAACTGCTCCTCCCGTGGAGCTTTCCTGCAGCTTCAACCCCATCCTGTGGTTAGGTTGGCTTTCTGTAATGCATCACCACCTGCTTACTGACAAATGGTGTGGCCCTCTTTTTACATATCAAGTTGTGTTTTTCACCTCTTTGAGAAGTGGTGGCCCTACTTTTTTTTTCTTCTTCTTAACTGGGAAAATTTTCAAGACAGTAGGTAGTGCAGAGTACCAAGAGACTTGATTTTAAGAGGCAAATGACCAAAATATGCACTAAGACTTCAACATTGTGTGTCCTGATTTGTTCATGCTATAACAAGAGAATAGATTGCACTTCTTTCAAAAAGCTATTTTGAGCAGTCAGACTTAAAAGAAGACTACTGCTTTTTAAGACTATTTTTTCTCCTTCTGACCTCTTCCTGACTGTTTCCTCACTACAGACTAGAACGATCACCTTAACTACACAGAGCTGTGCTGGCTTTATGAAGCCATTAGAGTGGACAGACAATATTTTTGTACTTGTAAACTCAACAATAATTGCTTCACTCCCTTAAGTAATCTCTCCACTAGCATGACTGCATTCCACTCAGAACACCCTTGTGCATCAGGCCTTTATAAATGTACATGCATAGAGCTTCAATCCACTGCCAGACATTGCTATTCAATGTTTTTCAAGCAACGACAGCAGTCTTGTACAAGAATTTCTTCAGCTTTATCTCAGAATTGAAAAGAGAAGAGCAAGTCTATATTTCATAGAGTCCTAGAATCATTAAGGTTAGAAAAAACCTAATGTTTAAAGACCTTATGGTTAGAGATTCCAACTGCAGACCTAACATTGCTTAGTTGACCACTAAACTGTGTCCCTATGAGCCACATCAACACAATTTTTACAGAACTCAAGGGATGGAGACCCAAGACTGGGAGAGATGTGGAAAAGTGTCAGCCTAAAAATCGTAACCCAAATGAATATATAAATCATATTTCTAATGGAAATGTCTATATTAAAGTTCAGTTTAATAATGTTTATATGATTTAAATCAACTCATGATTCTTGTGTTTGATTTTTTTTTAAACTAGCTGAATTTTTAGCAATAAATAAATAAATCTATTTTTGGCAGATATGTTCTAGAATTGCAAATCATACAGAGTAGCAAAGTGACTCAATTACCTTTCAGTATGTTCTACTTAAAATCCATACCTGTCTACATACAGTTTTGCAGACTTAGCTTTTTGCATGTTTGCCATTATAGAATATTCTGTGGAAGCAAGCCTTTCAATGGTAGGAAATCTCCAAGATGGAACTTACAACAGGCTAGGGTATATTTAGTATCATGCTCTAAAACTGCTGAAGACTGGAAAAAGCTCTTCATATTTATTGTTATCACTACACAGTATAAATCACTAAAAAATGTTATAATGATTAGATCTATAAGGCTACAAAATGTTGGGATGATTACTGTGAGGTAAAAAAATCAATAATATCCAGCTGTAAAAATAACTTTTCTGTCCTTTGTGCTAATTGTTGTCATAGAACTCTGCAGTCTACTGCATGAGAACTTTAGCAAGTAAAAGCCTCATAAATTGCACCCATAAAAAGAAACAAAAGTAAAAGATGCTTCATGTAGTCTCCTGCATGTAATTACATTTTGATGTCCTTGATTCATGTACCTGATATCATTGTACTTCTAGTGGATTTATTTTGTTGTTTTTCATAGATTGCCAATAAACAGAAACTGAAAAAACACTGAAGGTTATTATATTGTGTGAGCATTTTGTAAAGGGATGTTTCTAATGGAAATACTGGGCTGTTTTTAACTAGGCGAAGGGCTAAGCAGTATAATCAACCTATATGCCCAAATCTGCTGGGGAATAAAGCAAGATCCCTCAGTAGACCCAAAAGAGTTTTCATATTTCCAGTGTCTCAGCTGGAAACCCAGCCAAGTAACACAGAAAAGCAATGATACCTTTTTTTATTAAAACGTTAGAACTATTTCATGTTGTACTGGTTTTTATTAAAAAACCCCATCTATTCCTAGGTCTTCTATGCTTATAAATCAATGGAGTTTTAAACCAGAAAGTTAATGTCTCTGCAGGTGACAAGGGTTACAGTGGCACACCAAGTATGTGCCCAACTGCATACAAAGCATGTGCAGCCAGTGGACACGTAGTTCCCGACAGCAGTGTAGACAGAAATGTTCTTCATTTTACTATCAAGACACTGTAAACATCTTTTGTGAAATAGAACAAAAATAGTCAAGGGCTGAAAATTCTCCAGCTACTATCTCAGTAATGTAGAAGTTGGATTGGTTTTGTTATGCTGCAAAAAGTACTGACCCAGCAAACTGTCAGCAAATAACAAATGTTGATATAAACCTTCGCCTTGTAGAGGCAATTTCTGTTTCTTGCTGCTGAAGCCTCACTGTCACTGTCACCTACTGAACCCCAAATGCCAGACTGTACTCTGTTCTGTGATGCTAAGTGTCATGAGGTGTCTAGTTCAGGATAACTCTCTGTACAGAGGACATGAACTCCTGATTTGGCACAGATTCCTTCTAGACTACACTAACAGAAGTTATTATTCTGTGTCCTTCAACCCCAGCTCATGACTTGGGAGCAGTCATCCATTCTGACTCTCCAACCTCTAGGAGGCATCATCTGTAGAGTCAACACCTAAATTTTATATGGAATTTTTTCTTCTCCTGGGATAAAGATCTTGGGTACTTTACAGATCAACAGCCCAACGGCCTCTTTTGAATTTCCTTTTGCTGATCCACTGACTACTCCTAAATAAAGCAGGACAGAAGCTGTGCTTTAGCTCTGAGTTCGTGTCCTATCTCACATAGGTCAGTTATTTGCCCTTCCCAAGCACAATCATCACACATCTTTAGCAATAGTTTCTGACATGTATAGCACATCCAAACAATGTACAAATGTAATCTGAAAGAGGAGTAGTTTGCACGACTCAAGTTTGTGTTAGGGACCATGCTGATATTTGACCAGTGTGGATGTTTGCGAGCTGTGGACTGTTTAGCAGTGTATGGCCACAAGAGCCTATGCTCAGTTCTGCTGCTGTTTAAATACATCTCTGAATGGGCACCTATGTGGTCCTGCTCCCAAAGTGCTTAAATAATGAGAATATAAGCACAACCCCAGCTGGACAAAGCTTTTATGTACTTGGCTCCGCACCACCTTTTTCTGCACAAAGCATGTCGCACCACAGTGAGTCAAGGGGATTAGCTTGTCCTTCCATGGGTGGTGAAGCAAAGAGAAACTTTAGCCTCAAAAAAATTTAGTGACAAGAGAACCTTGTGTCAGCAAAACCTAGTGAAAATAAAACTGCATTATCCTTGATGGCATTACTGCAGATATTACAGTCAGGGCAGAGCAATAAGTTTCATTTCAACTTTGCCCCTCTTAGTTAGCACAGACCTGAAAGTCAAAACAAGTAAACAGTCTTTCATTGCAAGGACCAGAGCAAAATGAAATAAACTAAAAAAGTAGGCTTTCTATGTTTGCTCTACAAAAAGTGCCAGTAAAGACACTGTAAATCTAAGAAGGTTCCCTCAGTCAAAAATATGTTAGTTCATGTTCCTGGCTTCCAAGGGCATCCTGTCACCTGCCAAACGGGGCCATTGCCCTGGGGACAGGGAAACTGTTGATAAAGTGTACACAGCAAATTATAAGAGTGCAGAAGGCACAAAATTATTTCTTCAGGGTGGTGAACCAGGCAAAGTTCATCCAAGGATCCTCGGTGGATGGTGTTCTGTACCCCATTGTGCTTCCTAATAATAGAGTAAATTAATCAATGCTTCAATTTTCTAATTACTAGAAGATAATTAGAAACAATTAAAATTATAAATACAGGCATATCCTACTTTGGCTTACTTATTTCAATGATTAACATATTTTGGAGTTTATTAAGCAGTTAAAAGAAAACAATAATATAAGGAAAAGTGGCTCATTTTGGCCACTATAATGAAACTCCTTAGTAGCATAAATATAGTGTGAAGGTCTCTTTTTCTGCCCTTTCCCAATTGATCATCAGTCAGCTGGTCTTCTGTTTACTTTGGTTTTAAACTGATATATACAGGGAACAAGTATATATGTTTGGATATGTCTACTCTAATAGAATCTTAAAAAAGGAGCTGTAACTCACAGAAACTTATAAACTGAAAAATCAGTGCTGATGGGAACAGAACAGAGATAATGTGGACAACAGTAAAGACAGAAATAAAATGTGAGAACTTCAATTATAGACATCCCTATCTTGTGCTGTGTGTTCTTTTATCTCTTGTTCAGTCCTCTTGGCACCAAAGGTGGTTGCAGGAGAGTAACAGAAGCAGAAGTAGCAGCAGGTGATGTGCTCTTTACAGCATGTGTTGGAAATTGCCTAAATGAAGCTGGGTGTTCTGTTGAGTAGCAACAGCTCCCAGGTTTGAAGTGACGTGGACAATAAGTTGAAGAATGTGAGTCTAAAAAATTTTGTGCTGCTTATGAATGCCAAATTAGCCATATGAAAAAAACCTAAACCAAACCTGATAAAACTCAAAGACTGTGTTTGGGAAGAATTTTCTATGCCTTCTTCAGTCCAACACTTTGGCATTTTGCACTAAATTGGAGTGACAAAACAAGCAATTTATGATATTTAAATTGTTTCATTTTCTTGCTCCTTGTTTTGTTTGTTTTTTTTTTCTTTTTCTTTTTTGTCTTTGGACTAGGTACTTGACTATTTCTTTAAGGTAGGCTAGCAGATGTTAAATATGCAGGAAGGAAATTCACCATCAGAACCTGCAGGTACTCCCTCCTTAGGAAATAAAACAACACAGCTCCATTCTTGGAAGACAACTACTCCTCTGTAATATAGAATACAATTTAGTATGCCAAGTGTACTTTTATCTCATTGATCCATAGTGAATTAAATACCAGAATCAAAGCAAAGCTTGGGCCCTGTTCTGAAAGTAGGCTGATTTTTCTTGTAAGTCAGTGCCATAGCTGTGAATCTTCTAGAAAAAGTCAACTTTTACTTTAAATGATTATAGATGACATTTCCTTAGAAACTGAGGAGAATGTGCATTCTCAAAAAAGAACATTTCAATTTGCTGAATTTACAAGCACTTTATACAAAATAGAAATTTTAAAAGTAAAGTCTATATTAACAAGTAGTACAGACTAGTAGGAGCAAATGTGCAGAATGCAATAGTGACAAGGAACTATTTTACAGATATCAATTTCATGCTTTTCCATAACTTCAGGCTCACTGCAGCATGCTCCATTGGACTGAGTGCCCACTGGTGACTAGAGGGTACTTGGTTTGATCCTGGATCACATGTTCCACATTAATGTCATCCAGGAGATTCAAGTTTAAGCTCAGAGAGCTCTGATGTATGACCAATGTCCAGATGACTGTCAGAAAGGCACTCCTTGCCTGAAGTAAAACACTTCTCTTGTGCTTGCAATACTTTGTTTATTTACTTCTCAGGAGCCGTACTTGAGATAATAAAATTCTGTCATCTGTGACTTGATTTTTTCCCCCTCTTCCCCTGTAATGACTGTATGGGGCACACACTATTTACTTATGTGGGATCCCAAATGAAAAATATACTTCTCAGATGGATTTTATCCAAGATAAAGACTATGTAAATGAATAGATTTTCTCAGATATGATTCTTATACATTTTATGTGTGCTATATTGGTTTTTGTGTAAATAAGGTTGTGATTAAAATTATCTAGTCAAAGATATTTTAAATTTTAAAAATAAAACAAAATTAAAAAATAATTTGAACTTGGACTAGCAATGAAACAAATTTACAAAAGGAAAATTCAGAGGCAAGGCCTCTGAAAATACCTTGAAAACACCTTGAAAACTTTATTTCTTGTCCTGGATTAGCAAGACTTCATAACACCTTATCTGCACTTGCGAATGACAGAGTTGGTCCTTTAAATAAGGGAATGAAGAAAGTGATTTTTGCAGGTGTCTTCCAGCTCTATTTTCTTGGGTTTAGCTGCATAGAGTTGCTTTGAGAACTTCACATTTAATGTTTACCATAATAAAATCCATGAGCTTTAAAAAAATTGTACAAGTGAGGTTTTTTTATGGTATCTTAAATATTCACTTCCAGTTTATATAGGGATTCATACTGATCTTTAATTAAACTGGAAGATGCAAGCAATATAGGTTTTTGCAATACTTGCCAAAACCAAGCAAACTAGAATGACATAGATGTAATTTGACAAATTATTCTGATTTTTATCGAGATAAGTATTTTGCTATTGATCCCTCCACCATTCCCAGACAGTGGACTTAGGTTCATGTGTATGTTAGCCATAACCACACAGATTTCACAAAGCATTATATGTGGCCCATATGGACACCATGTGTCCATGTGAATGTTTTTTGTGCCCATACAATGATCACCTACCATAAGATAACTTACATTTAGTTTCCTCTGGAGTGCATGAAATGTTGACAAAGGGAACAGCATGTGCTGAACATTAATTGGCACCATACAAACTCATTCTCTGAAAGATATTGTTCATCAATAGGGAGCCATCTGCATTGTATTTACATAAGCAACTATTGGTTTCTCTTTTAATACCATGCTGGATCTTTGACAAAATAGCAAGATGTTCTTAATACAACCACTTTGATTATACATTCAATTGAACAAACCGGGCAGTAAAGATGTACGACTGTGTGTTAATTTTCAGATGGTCAAATGAGTTTTTGTCAAAAACAGTATAGAAAAAAATGTAGTAAAACATAATATTTGCTTTGGTGAAGTGAGGACTCCTTCCAGGTCAGAAACCTGTCCCTGGCTGTGACAACTAATCTATATTTAAGTAAAGAATATAAGACAAAGGCAGTCTCCCTTCCACCTTTTGATATTTGAACGCTTACATCTTTCTTTAAAAAGAGAGGGGATCTATGACACTGTATTTGATAGTCCATGATATTGTTTTGCCTACATATGCTTTTTGACATGAATGAGAACATTGTCTTAAGGTGTTTTGAGTTTCCTAGAAAATTCTTTTACTTTGCATAATTATCTCCAACTTCAACTATATCTACTGCTGTATTATTTATTTGAAAAATGCCCTTGTATCCTTGTGCCTAGTCTTATGGATCTTAATGTGTAAACTTGAAAAATGCTCATTCAAATGTTGTCTATTCAGTCCTACCCTTCACTCTATTGCTGGTATTCAGTCACCCCCAAATCACTCCACCCTTATCTAGACAGCTTACTGAGTATTCCACTCTTTCCTCATGCTGGTGAATCTTTTCCTGGCCTTCTCTGGCATCAGAAGCTCATCTACTTAAATCTACATCTACTGACAGCTTGGAATTGTTGGTGAGGATATCTCAGCTACAAATATTATTTGATAGTTTGATAGTAGAGAATTTTCCTAGTAAACGTGCTAATTTTGTTTTCATCTAAAAAGTATAAGATTCCTTAATAATAAATTTTAAAATGTAGCCTACTATTTCTGAACCTTTATGACAGATTGAGGCTGAGAAAAGAATTTATCACCCCATTTTTGAGAATAGGAAATGCCTCTTTTTTACTGGGCTTATCATGGACAATTTCTATTTTAAGTTCATGTCAGACATGGTGCAAATCATATAGAAAGGTCATGTTGACATTTATTGACATCCTAGTTCATTGGACAATTGGAAGTAAATTCTTATGAATTAAAAATTGAGAATTAGCTAGCACCTTTTGTTTTTCTCAAAGAAAGTATACATGACATCTAATCCTAGTTTTCATAGTCAATTCTATTGATTAGTAAAAACTTTATTTGAGAGTTCACTTTACTGTTAGAAAAATCTGTCAACCTTATATAATGCACTGGTTCCTGTAAATTTTTATAAATTATCCTGATGATTCCTGAGAGGAAAAATGTCTGAAGACATTTTCAGGTTCTTTACTTTTACTTTCACTTTCCTGGTGCTCAAAGAAACAATTCATAAAAATGTTTTTGAGAAAGAACAATAGAGAGAAGTGAAAAATCCCTGTCAACCTGCATTACTTACTGTGACTGTACAGTATTAATGAAACAAATTAGGTACTGACAAATATTACAGATACAATTCTGAGCTACATGGCAGAGTTCACACTGAAAAAAAACATATCTTGGGTTGGGTTGGGTACACCAACTACACTTGATAGGCTTGTCATGCTTTCATTTGCCTACTATTAAAAGGCATGGGTTTTGATTTAGCACTAATGCCTTCATTGTGAGTGGAACCTTTTCTTCCTGGTTTAATGTGATCTGGATCAGACACCTTATGAGGTTCACACTGCTGCTGCACAATGAACTTTGTTGAACCAGAAGAGAGAAATAGACTTAGGAAGCAGAGGTTCAGTTGTTTACAGCGCCATATTAAAAAGTTTTACTGTGGTGGTGGAACTATAGCTTTGCAGTAGTTCCTCATTTCAGTGTTCATCTCTAAAACATGAGTTTCTAAGCAAAATAACTTCTGTGGCACAACATTTCCACAGAGCTTAACAGGAAAAGTAGCTGGACACTATTTCATTTCAATTTGGTATGCTGGTAACACAACAGTTTTCAAAGTACAGGTATATCCTTTTGAAACCAAACAAATGCAAGGTGATCTTGGGAGCTGTGTTGTGGTCTTCCACACACACCTTAGAGTCACAACACGATGTTAATGTACTACTGTGCCTTGTCCCCAGTCTTTGTGGGGACATTGTGGAATGAAGTATTTTGTCCTAGACTTGCAGGAACAATGACAACGTGTGGGAGATGTTTCTTAATTAGGTCATAACTTTGTCAGACTAACTCCCCCGGGGATCACCTCCCAGTGCTGCTTAGAGTTTAGGTCTTTGTTTCTGTCTTGCACATTTCCATCTCCTAGCAGGTGTGTGTGTGAGGGCAGCTGTCATTCTTCACCACTCCAAACCCAATTTCAGTTCTTTACTTTGACCCTACAGTCTTCTCATCTATAGAGGTTAAGAGGTGAGAAAAAAAGAGGTCATTATTTCATTTTCCTGTGTGAAGTGAGAAGTGTTGCTTCATACTGTTATCTTTGCCTGAATATGAATGAGCAGTTAGAAAGGTTTGTTACTTTAACCCAGACTTACCTGTTTTGATGCACGTAATTAAATAATGAATATAGCCTGTTAATGGGAATCAAACTACTACAAAAATGCAGGGTTTTCTTACTCAGGATGAATTACAGATGGTGATTTTTGCTGATATCCATTACTACTTTGATGCTCTTAAAATGCCCTTTGACAGGAGTATTGATGATAAAAGTTTTTAATGGAAAAATTTTTAATGGAGTCTAAGAATCAGATCATTCAAGACTTAAAATTACCCTTATAAATTTCTTCTCCCATACAACTGCTTAAAAAAAATTTAATGCAAGTCAAAATGTCTAATCCTAGAGAAATTGAAGGGTCCAGTTCCTCAAAATGTTACATGCAGATTCTGTTGCATCAAATTTTGTCCTGGAGTTCTTGTAAACTCTTTGTCAATCAACTGAGTTTGAAGAACGTAACAGGCATTTTTAAAATGGGAAATTTTTTCTTACAGCCACTGTAATTACTGAAGAGTATAAATTCAGATGTGATAAATGATTCCCTATTTACAATATTCAGTGAATAGACCAGGTTGCTCAAATCCCTATCCAACATGTCCTTGAAGACTTTCAGGGGGGGCATCCACAGCTTCTCTAGGACACCTTTTCTGTGCCTCATCACCCTCAAAACGAACAGCTTCCTCCTAATACTTGTTCTAAACTTCCTTTATTTTGGTTTGAATTCATTCCTCCTTGTCCTGTCACCACATGCCTCTGTAAAAACCCCTCTGCATCTTTCTTGTAACTCAGAATCACCCTGAGTATCAGTTATGAAGATGTTTTTATGAATGGATTACAAGTTTGGGATGTACAAAATGTTCACAGATTAATTTTATCAGTCATGGAGCAGCGTAGAAGGTGGACAGCTGAGGCACCACTAATTTTGCATTGAAGCTCAAAGTTTACACTGGAGAACATCAATGGCCTGAGAAATTTTCACTGATAGCTTTCAAACGTGCTTGAAGTTTATGGGTCAACAGTGGTATTGGAACAAACAGCTCAGAAAAGTATGTGCTGCCCTTGCTGCTTGGATATGAAGTCCTGTGCTGGCTAAGCTGATTCTTTATCAGGAAGCAAGGGCATGCTGCTGTCTTTTGATCCTGCTGACACTTCAAAGACAGCCTGGTGTGTCCTTCCTGAGAGCAGAGAAACAGAAGAAGGAGTTTTGCCATATCACTTCCATTTCCAAGGATGTATATTTGTGTTAACTGCCTTCTTCTGTCTTCCCTTAAGAGGTAGAATAACAGAGTTTATTCTACACAGGGAGGAACCTGCGTACCTCCAAATCTGTATTGTATTTGAATAATAGTAAAAAACAGCCAACAGAAATGTGATTTCTTTTCCTTAGCTTTTTATCATTACCTGTAGTACAGTAGAAAGCTCAGAAGCAAGGAGAAATCCCAATGCCTGTACCTACTGATTACATATCACAGTGAAGGTTTAGATGCAGCAGGGCTCAGCTACCGTGGCAGAACTCTTGTGGATTCTGCAACATGAAAAATAAGGCCACTAACACTCTTTCAATCTGTTTAAGAGCCTCAGTCCTAAAATTTTCCATAGACTATATTTTCCTGTTGCAAGAGGCCAGTCTTTTATCATACAAATGCTGTCTTCTTTTTACTGAACCTTGGGAGCTGTAAAGTTTTGAAATAAGAGGTATTGTATGTGTGCAGCATAAGTAGGATTGGAGATTAAAGACCTAAGTGCAGTTTAAGCAGCATGTCTTCTACATCTGATATTTTAGGAGATAAATGATAATACAAGTTAGGCCTGAGGGCCCAAAACCTTTGGAAAACCTTTTAAAATCTATTTTTTCTTTTGCAAAGTGAAAAAGCAACAAAGCAAAACTGTTGTTTTCTATTTCTGGAGAAAATAGCCAACAACAAGAAGGGCTGGAGTATTCCCTTTCTGCAGTAATATCTCTTCCCACAATATCTTATCCATGTCTATGTCCCTCCTTTCCTTTAAAGTCCTGCTCCCCTTTTTCTCATAAGATTCTTGCCCTTCTTTGTCCCTTCCTTACAGGAAATTCAACATCCTCTTCTTCCACCTTTCCTGATACAATAACACCCATTCGATTTTACCTCCCTCCCCATAATTTTTACCAGCTGAAACTCCCAGGAAGCCATGAATTTTGCCAACTGTGGTTAGATGGTTAGATAGATATATTTTCTTATTAGAGGATTTTTTGGTTGGGACATAGATTGGGGCAGTGTACAGTGCTTCTCAGGTGCTGGGAGATAAATGCATTGCTTTGAAGATCATGCATAGAAAACTTATCTAGGACTGTGCTTAGACTGAAGGCTAACTGGTGTACAGATACACAAAGGGCTGAAAGGTAGGATACCTATCCCTCTGTTGGGAAAAAAAGGAAATTGGGGCGATGGGTGGAACTGAACATGGACAGAGACAATCTTTACTCAGAAGTATGAACTGAGAAGTTCCTACTGAGATGTTGGAAATGCAAAGTTTGAGTAAGGTACAAGTTCTCAGAGCTGCACAGTGCCAAAGGACAAATGTTAGGTTTTGAAATTTTTTTGATCCCTATGCATCCTCACACATTTTTTGTTAAGAACAGCACTGCAGAATATTTACCACTGACAATGTTTAGTGATAAATTTGCAAACAGCTTACAATAAAGCAACCATAATATTACCAGACATGCTTTTCTACTCACTGCATCCCATATTAGCAGTAAAACATCCAGAACATATTACTGTAATCTCTTAGAAATGTTTTGAAGGTTTTAATGATGTTTTAGTGTGTAGATGTTTAAATGTGTATCAGGACTGAAGCCTGATACTGAGATTGCTTTGATGGCCTTTAAAGAAGATAAAATTTTATTAGGAACATTAAAATTACCAACATTCCTGAATATCTCTAGGGGTTTCTTTGGAAAGTGAATGGGTGTTTTTAAATTTGACAACAGAGTCCTCTCCTTTTTCAATGTAAGAATACTAATTTGAACAAAAGTAGTACTGAGTACATACTTTTGCAGTTGCAGTAGTCCAAGCAAAAGAAATTGTGTACTTGCACACATCAACTAAAGACTTTGATTTCTGTTGCCTGTCTAATGTAAGGACATTGCAAGATTTAAATAGTGGGTCTGCTCCAGCTGTAGGAACATTTCTCTTCATCTATTGCTTCCTTTGCCACAATCACACCAGAGATTCCTGGCAAATATATTTCTATTAAAAATTTGCAGGCAGCTAACTCTCCTCTAGATTATTTCAGGTCCTTAGATATGCTGACTTTTCTGGGCCCCCTGCAAAAGACATCACTAAGGATTTTGACGTAGACTCAGAATATTCCTCCTTCCAATAAGAGAGGGTGTGTGTCCAGCTGTGTGTCTGGCTTCTTGAGCTTCAGACTGATTCTTTAACTTAATTTTAGTGTGTGATTAAGTTCCTTATGGAGTTAGAGACTTTCAGGGTTCACATTTCACTCCAGCTAAACACAATTAATGAATCAGAAACCATGTTAAAAATAATTTTTGTTTTGTTTTGTTTATTGGCTTCTTATTTTGTTGTTGTTGGTCTCCCCCCCTCCCCTGCCCCAGAGGACCAAAAATCTAATTATCTTACCCTCTGCTCCTGTTCTTGCACAATGGAACAGTTGGAATGGTGATTCTTTTCTTCCAAAAAAAGAGCTGACCTGTCACTTACTGCGTGTTAAGGATTGCTTAGGACCTTTGCTCCAGTCATATCCAAATAATGTAATACTCATTCTCTTTATAAACCTAAAGCCATTTGAAGGCTGGTTTGCTGACCAGTGGATACTGCAATGAGCTCTATGGGCCTGATTATGAGATCCTGAACTTGTACCAGTCAAAAACAAACCTCGCTCAGCATTTTTGCAATACATTCAAGAATAATGAAAGAGCTTTATTACAAAAACTTACTCTCTTTTGTTAGATTGAAGAAAAGAAAGAATTATTTTTAGACAGTGCCATTCAGACAAGGACTGAGTAATTTCCAGCAATTTCCTGTATATGCAAACTTATAAATATTTTCAGCTTAAAAACTACTGTACAAAACTATACACATTTACACAAAATAATCTGGTACTTGAGCTCTGTAAAACTGCTATTTTTTAAAAAAGCTGTCATTTGCAAGGAAGATGGAATTGGCAGTTTACCCACAGAAGGGCCTACTTTGTGTCCGTCTGTCAGGTGAAATCTGATATATTGTTATGACTAAATATATGCATCCATAATGGGGTAGGGCAGCTAAAAAACTCAAGATAGAGGTTTTTCTAATATTTTCTTGAATTTATTTGCATCATCTGAATGAGTATCTTGCTTCAAAAGTAGCTTCTTTTTCTAATATAATTATGAAAAAATATTAAATTATTAAAATTATTTATGGGCACAAAGATAGTTTACCTACATATAAAATAAGGATTTATTGTTAGTAGAAATGAAATATTAGCAGTACAATTAAAGAATAATTGCTTATCAAATTGCTAACCAAAGTTATTTTCAATTATTGCAAAAAATATCCAATGGAAAAAAATCAATTAAAATTGTTATGCATATCAGTTTCTATCCCTCATCATGGTGTTATGCTCCATATTCTCCTGCTGCTTTGCTCACTGAAAAAATATGTTCATGTTACCAGTTTCTACTTTCTCATTCTAGGATCCACCTGAAATAAATAATTTCAAATCCTTGCTGGTGGGCTTTCACACCTTTGCTCTTTCTTCTCTGGCATACAGCTGCATGTTACACCTGAATTGACTATGAATGGCATGAGGGTGCCATTTATATTTGTTAGATACTATGTGTATATTCTCCTTGTTAATTCTAAAACTAGGTTTGTCCGGGTCTGGGTTTATATTTCTATTAATTCACCACTGGCAAATCGGTTATAATCACGAGGTTTCCAGTGCCAAGCCCATGTCCCACTTCTTATCACCTTAATTCCGTTCTACTGGATAAATTGCCAGGTAAATGTCACACCAGCCTAAAGCAATGCTTTTAAGTCAAGTAAGATTGGAAAAAAAATGCTCAGTTGAAATTCTTATAATTAGTTGCCATTTTTAACCCAATTTTTAGTAACTGCCAGAACAGTTGGCTTTGTTTGAAGTCATATCTCTTTGAGCTGGTTTTTACTGCACAGCAACACAAAAAAATTTTATGGGATTTTTACTACACAATGAAATACAAAAAATAAATGACGACCAAACTTTTTGTTTTGACACTTTTTTTTCTATTTTTTTTGTCTGTTTCAATGAAAAAGAAACAGTTTCAGAGAAAAAAGCAATTTGGGCTTCTCTCTGGGTACTGTTTGCTGATGTTATTTTGGCCTGAATTCTTTAATTTCTGGAATATACTCACTTCTCTGAGCTTAGAATCTGCAGAGCTACCTGTTTGTTTGCCTCCTCTTTTCTGCAACCATTGTAACATGCCTTGATTTTGAGAACTGTGCCAATTACAAAAAATTATTCAAAAAGCACCAAAATAACAGTAAAAAATATCCTTTTAAGTGTGATTTACAACTGTTTGCTTTGGGTTGGTAACTTCTTGGAAGACAATATGAAATGAGGTTTATCTATGACTAAGTAGGATCTTTATTTTTCCAAAAAGCAAGGAGTCAAGTAGCAGGAAAGACTAAGAGATAAATAGGAAAGATAGGAAGGGAGGGCCTCCTGTTTTTCTGCATGTGTAGAGGTGATGTTTAATTTCTCTTCCTCTTTAGTTTTATCAGTGTGCCTTTTGACTTTAAAGAAAGTCATATGGTTTGTGTGTTAAAATTTCAAGTGTCATTTTAAAGTAGAATATATTTCCATGCCATTCAAAGTCTTCAGTTATTCTGATATGTTTAACTTGTTCTTTATTTAAAAAATCATGCTGATTTTGTTAATTATGAGAAGAGTTTGATGATTGGCACAGAGACACTTATCAGAAGAGTGTCTTCATTTGCTATCAAAGCTCTCATGTCCTCAGCCTGAGAAATTCTCAAATCTCAACTCAGTTTTCAGCTCTTAATCTGTATAGATAGTTTATCTGAAAACTTTGTAATTTAATAACATAGTTATAAGTAAAAAATGGCCCTCTTCTTTTGCTACCAGAAATCAGGGTATAACAGAGCAGCCCAGAGGACCATGTCTGCTTGTAGGCTTTATATTTTGATGCATTTTTTGTGATGCTCTGATACTGTGCATTACAGAAGGACAGGCAAAAATTTAAATGGAGGAAAAAAGCTATTAATTCATTTTGTTCCAGTCCACTGGAAATTTAAAAAGCCCTTTCTCTTAAGACAGGTAGACCTCAGTTCAGAGGAAAAGTTTGAAAGAAGTGCTGTCAAAGAATTCTGTTGAATGAGGAGTTTTGTTTCAGTTCTGCAGGGATGACGAAGAGGCTGAAGAATTCTGTTCAATCCCACACCAGAAATATACTTTCAGACGACACCTATATTCCTTGCTAGGCAAAATTTTCACCATATATGCTACTTCCTTCAAAGTTTATCAGTGTGACTTTTTTTTTTCTGAGAATCACCTATCGCTTCTGAGGAAAAAAATTCTTTGTCCATGACAGCATTCAGGAAGATTAAAACCCAGTAGTAATGACAGCCTGGTTGATGGCCATTGCTCAGTGGAAGAGAAGGAGCCACGGGGTATCTAATCATGGGAGGTGCTACTGAGTGAAATAACACGAATGGCACGTGTGCAATTATCTGCCTACATTTAATCTAGACTTACAGCCCACTACAGTAAATATTTTTCAGTAGCTTTTATGCTCTTTGTAAAAGGCTTCTATGCTTCTTATTTTAGTATAAACTCTAGCTTGAGTATTTTAAGGACTCTTCAATTGTGTCAAGGGAAATAATTTAGAAAACTTCTTTTTTGCTGTGATCTTATCTACCTTCTAAGTTTGGACTATGATGTACAAGAATAAAACACTCACATAATCTTCTGTATAATAAAATTTTGTAATAGATCAATTAATCCCATTAAAGTAATAAACTGCAAGAATGTATTTCTTTTATAATGATTTTATAGCACTGACTGTATATATTGGATTAGATGTGATGACTCTTGAGCACAGTTTTCTTAACTCCTGATTAAGAGTCATGTGGAAAAGCATTCATGTAGTTAATGATAAACTAATCTATTCAGGAGGACAGAATGTTTGTTGCTAATTTATCAGTGACCTGCAACACAGTGTGAAAATTATTTATTAGTGATGTGCAATGCACAGGAAACAAGTATAACTATTTTTAGATTCTTATTATTTGCTGTGATTATAAATGTGTGCCTCTTCAGCAGCTACTGAAGACACGTTTTATAGTGTGACTGAGCATTGTTTTTACACTCTCTCTTCTCTGTTTTTAATTATAGTTCCATCATGTGAGTGTATCTGGAATTAGAGCACTGTAGCTGTAGGCCAGCAATAGCTTAATTGTTCAAGATCCTACATAAACTAATTGTTGCTTGTGATGAGCTTTCTTTAGAAAAGATTGCATTTCCAGATTGAAGGAAGCAGGAAGTAAATGAGAGGATGCTAGAATTAATTATAATAAAAAGTCAGAAGCTTTCTAAATTAAGTTCCAGATGGCTATTTAAAACCACTCATATGCTTTTCCATTTAGCACTGCCCTTCTCACAACTTCCATTTAACTATACCAACCAGTATATATCTTATGCTGCCTTAGGATTTTCAGTATTCAGGACAGACATTCCAGACTGATTTTGGTCCTGAAAATTAACATATTTAATTGTTTGGAATTATCTAACACATTAAATTTAGTTCTTAAAATTGGGAAATTATCAGGAAAGCAATCAGTTATCACAGAAATTAAAAATTTAGCAAAAATATCTAAAAACATTTTCAAAATATTTAACTACTAAATAGCAATAAAAATAGATATTTGCTAGACAGTTTTATATCTACATTTTTCCTGTCCCAATAGAACCCATAATATCTACAAAACTATTTTTAAGGCAGGCATCATATTACACCTACTGAGCATTTTGACACTTCAGGCAATACCTGGCACTACAAAATACCTGGCACATTAAAAATATTTTCCTGTGAAAAAGAGATTAAAATTACACTGAATAAACAGCAATAACTATTTATATTGTTTGGAGGTAATAAAAGATATGATTCATCACATACTGAACAAGTAAATGTAATTTTCTCTTGATAATTGTGACTGAGAAATGTGTCAAGGTCATTTTTGTGAACAACATTACTGAATGCCTGTTTTTTCAAGGTCTCTTAATCTTTTCAGTTCAAGAATATACCTTTAAATAATTTTGATTATTTTCTGTGAGCCTGCTATCTTCATTGTCTGAAAAGTTAATTGATTAAAATGACTAATTTTTGTGGCCTTGTGATCAGCATACCTGTCCATGGATGTGCGTGTTAAAGCATGTAACAGAAAATACACTTTTATTTCTGCTCTTACTAAAAGTAACATGAAGCCCTTTCCTTCTTCTTTGTGGAAAGCTGTGTATGAGTTACAGGGAATGCAACACTTACACTAACTAAATTCCACTAAAGAACTACTCAATCATTTGGAGAATACAATTATTAGATACTGCTTACACAGGAATGTTTTGGAAGAGCAAGGCAGTGGCTGTTTTTGGTTAGAGGAAGTTTGCTGACTTTATATCTGATATTGGTTTTCTACTTCAGTGCTTAGATTCTTCTGCACAGAAGTCCAAGCAGAGTAGGAGATGTACCCTAAGCCAAGAAATTGTAGCTGTAGAGTAAATTGACAAGCCAAAACAGAATAATGGGAAGAAAAAACACAAGAATATTAGTGTGAAGATATTGCAGAATCACAGAATGACTAGGCTGGAAGAGACCTCCAAGATCATCAAACATAGAAATCTAACATTCATGTCACATAAAGCCCTTCCTGAAACTCCTAATGCAACCGTTTATGTGAGCACACTCAACTAAACTAAAATTCAGCATTAGTGGCCTCTCTGCTTCTCCCACCATGATCTATTTATCTTTATTTTCTGAAGTGCTTTACTGCTTTATCTTATGGAATGAATTTGTCACTGACACTTCCTCAAATGGCTGGCAGTTCCTTGTTACACAGACCACTTCAATAGCAGGTGTTTTTTGGGTGAATGCTGAAGTGTCACCCACTGCCTCCTTCTCTACTCTGTATTCTGCTTCTCACAATTCTGAGTTTATTCTCCAGGCTTTCATTCTCTCAGCTGTATTTATCATCGAGTTTTCTGTCCCATCACTACTTTGTGCAAGGTCAGGTTGACCCATTCAACTAAATATCAGGATTTCCATTTTTTTCCCCATTTCCCTTTATTTTTTTCTCTCTAGCATATTTGACTGCAAATAAATTTCAATTCAAATAATTCACATCACTGGGAAGGCCTGATCAGTAACTTTTGAGGACCCACATTGGAGCTGTTCATGGACTGCAGCCTGTGGGAAGGACCCACATTCTAGCAGGAGAAAAGTGGGAGGAAGGATAAGCAGAAAGGAGCTCTTATGGGCTTACCACAACCATCATCAGCCACTTGGAGCTGAGAATGAAGGCATGAAATTGAGCCTGGGAAAGAGAGGAGGCAAGAAAGGTATTTAGTTTTTGTTTGTTTCTTGCTATCCAAATCTGTTTTATTGAGCAATAAAATAAATTCATTTTCCCAAGGTCAAGTCTGTTTTGCTTGTGATGCTGACCTCCAAGTCTTCATCTTGACACATGGGCCTTTTCGTGTTTTTTCTTCCTATTATTTTTTGAAGATGGGGAGTGAGAAAGTGGCTGTGGGAGTGTCTGGCTGCAAGCCAAGATTATCCATCACATGTGCATATGCTCTGTAATCTTCCAGATATGTTTGTTGCCTTTCAACTTGGTTGAAAATGAAGCACAAGTGCTGTTGAAATGGAAGCATGGCTGGATTCAATTTCTCAGCACTTTATAGGTGGAAAGATTGTTGATTGAGTTCTGAGTCCAAGTCTGACATTGAGTCTTCCCTTCCTTAGTCATGTCACTTGCCTTCAACAAAATTGCTAGCTTTCAGGGCTTACACGGTGCTTCATGAAACTTCATTATATGTTACTTGCAATAATTTGCTATGTAAGAATGAAAACCCACCACAAAGTTCCCCTGACATTTGTTTGGTTTCTAACATACAACACACCCACTGCTGTAAGCATGGAAGGGCCCTGAGTTGCTCTCAGTTGCCAGACAGATATTTTTCCCTTACAAACACAGGGGAATAAAACACTACTCTTAAAGTTTATGGATTTTTTTTTCTGTGTAAGAAAAGGACTAAAATTGTCCTAGAAATGCATGACCTACAGAAATTTTCCAATGCTTTTCTTCCTATTGATTTGGATTTCTGACCAAATGCAGCAAAGGCATTGGAAGAGCTTCTGTCAGCTGAAGAAACCTAAGATGAAGACTTTACTGGGGGATTTGGATATAGTAAGCATATGAACGCTTGACTGGACATTGTTAATTATGCATTAAAGTGATTTGAAATTAGTTTCAGTAATTTGCCAAGAGAACCTCATGATGTTGGAAAATGTGAGAAATGTGAGCACTTATCCTTTTCAGATGATGGGAAAGGCCAGAAAAGTCTAGGTGCCAAACATGCAGGTTGCATATGACAAGCCCTTATGTTAAATCTTATTTTAAAACCTGTAACGTTTGTCACAGAGCTTGAAAAGAATATTTTTTGTTGCTCTCCTCTGAGGAATAGTTCTCAACATTTTACAGCTGCAAGGACTTATGATTAACTTTAAGCACTATAAACTTGCAGCAGGACTAGCATTCATGTAGCTAAATTTAGCTATCGTGCTGCTGTTGGTTGCTGATAAGCTAAAATTACATCCTTTTCATTTGTCTGCCATTTAAAAAATATTTTAGAGGATTATTAAGTTCATAATCAGAATTATCACTGTCTCTCCACACTGAATTTAGGTCCTGTGGCTGACGTGTGATTTCATACTTGTCAATCTTTGTTTTTACAGACAATATGCTTCATAAATTTAGCTCAATGAATTATCTTTAAAAAGAGTGACAAAATGCATTCTATTTTTTAAAATTGTAGAAGTTTTTTCAGCATATTTTGCAAGAATAATGGAAAAATGTGACAGACTATTAATAAATGTCCAGCTATCCCCACCATATGGAAAATAGTAGCAATAGTTCCTATAATATTTTCTAGATGGTTGCTTATCTTATCTGTATAAATTAATAATGGTAAATACATGAAAAGAGTTTTTTTGGGCAGAGAATTTCTGGAGTGTGAAATCTGTTTTTACATCTAAACAATTTGCCAGTGATGGACTCATCTGTTCTTACTCTCCCATTCCTATCTCTTTCAGACATTTTCATAAGAGTTACTCTAAGAATCTCTAATAAATCATATGTCTTTCCAGTACTTACTGAGCTAAAAGGAATCAGCAGCAGATGCCCTAGAGGTCAGCTATTTGGAGTTTCTTTTGTGACCCATTTGTCTGCCCCTTTTGCAGACAGGGTGATAGCAGACCATGCTACAGGGACAAGTGATGAACCTGTGAACTCCTGAAGGTTACTGGGCAGATGTTATAGCCCACTACAGAATCTCTGGGATACTGCAGTGTTGTCCATGACTTTTCATCTCAGTGAACAGCTCCAGTTTGTGGAACTTTTGAAGTAGAAACACTTAGGAAGAAGGTGAGAAATTCTTATCTTCCTGCCACATATATATGCTTAAGGTGGGATGGTGAAATAAAGGGGCTACAGCCCTGGCAATACACTCTTGCCAAAATTTCCACCTTTTCAGCCTTGAATTAAGGCATGCTGATATTCCAACATAGCAAAAGATGAAAAGATTGTGTAATTTTTGCAAAACATAAAGGAGAAAACTAAGGCTCGTTTATATGAGAGACTTCCAGGCTGTGCTTTCACAGCAGACAGGATTTACTCACAGCAGCTGTGTGCTGCCTTTCAGCATAGTGTAACAGAATCTGTATTATCTCTTTTGAGGTGGGAGAAAGGAATTTGTCCATGTTTTAAGTTATTTCTAAAAGCATCTGTGATTCTACTTAGCTTTGATTCACAAGACTGTAAAATGACTTCAGTTTTAGAGCTTCTCAAGTGCTTCTATGCCATAGTTGCCAGATCTCCTCATCAGTTCAGATCCAATACTTAAAATTTTTAATAAAGCAGATCAAGACAGATCACTAGATTTTTTTGGGTTTGTTTGGTTTGGTTTGTTGGGCTGTTTTTTTTTGTTTTCTTTGTTCCCTTTCACATAACATTTTTCATGCTAAAGCTTCCTGCTCTAGAGTTCTGAACAGGCCTAAATTTTTAAGAGGATTATTTATTTAACATATCTATACTACTAATAGCCCTTGGTTATAAGTAGATAGTAGATAACACCAATAAAAGTTATAGGCTGAACAAGGACTAGTAAATTACTTCAGATGAAGAAATAAATTCAGATTTAGCATTTTTTATCTCTGGAAAATAAAGCAGATTACTATTTGTCATAACTAATGTGGAATTTCTCTAGATATCTCAGATCATAAGCAGTCTAGCACAAGAATCATCTGATGATACTCTGTTACTGTGACCTGCCTTGAATGTGGGGATAGATTTCATTGGAAAACAGTTCTCTCTTTTGTATTGTACAAACATATTTAGGTAAGTAAATAAGCTTCTGGATTTCATCTTCACTAAATAGAATCATGTTGATGCTGCCCTGGCATGAATATGTCTGAGGTCTGCCTGTGAATCTGAACAAAGAATTCCCTTTATATGAAAAAAACCTTGAAGGTTCAGAGGAAAGAATTTAGCTGAGTTTAAATATCAGAGCCATTTTCTTGAAAATTAGTCTTCTGTGTGCTTTTGTGTTTGGTTTAGTTTGGTATTTAAGGGGTTTTTTTTTAGTGCCCAGGTTTGCTATTCAAATAATTGTCTTAACACTGAGGCTATAACTATTCAGATTAAAAAAAATATATATAATTATATACTGTTGAACTTTAAAGCGTAGGTGACATAAAAATAAAATTAAGGTTAGGAATTGTCATGTCTGTTTTAAGGATGAAACAGAAATTTACAGAAATAGGGACTTTTCTTCCTAATTTGTGAATTTATGCCATAAATTCTTTAACACAGACTTTAAAAGTAGCAAAGCCATATGTTTTAAATCCTAATTTGAGGATCTTTGATATGATTTGTAATAAATGCAGGTGTCTTGAATAGTTTTCCTGTCTTAGAACAATCTTATTTGAAGGCCAGCTGTAGATATGATAGTGACCAATAAATATTACCTGGACACTGTAAGGAGCTTAAAATATCAGAATGACTTTTTTCTCATTGTCTGTGCTTGGTTTGTATTACAGTAGAATTTTTAAGTGTATGTAGCCTTTACAGGGAGAAATATATATTTTTAATATGTGCTGAATACCTGCTGTTTGCTGCTGCTGCTGCTTTTTATCTCCAAGCTGTCTTTCTCTATCCTTTACTCAGCTGACTAGAGAAAAGCAAGCTCTGGATATTTTACAGCCACATCTTTTTAGAAAACATAAGAAAGCTCAACATGTTTTTTGGCTACAATTCTACATATCTATGTCTTTCAGTTATTTTTGTCATCAATCTTATTTTTGTCACACTGGAAATTATGAACAATATATCTCAGTACATAGGTAATGTCTGTCTTTTTTTTTGGTAAAGTTTTGATAAATAAGAGTCCTTTCCCCTCTTGCATGATGCAACAGGTCCTAATTAAGTGAGGTGAAAGACGTTTGCCTTGTTCTAAAAAGGCACTCATAGCCACAGCCAAGAGGCAATGGTCATTGGTGTGAGGAACATGTAAAAAATGTGAATTAATTTTGGATCAAAATCTAGCTGAAGTAGGCTAGCTCTGATTTGACTCACATACATCAAAAACTTAAAGCCACCTGGATTTGAAGCAAGACATTCAATCTTTCTGCACTTATTCACTAAAAAGCTTAAGGAGCACCAAGCCAACAGTGCTGTGGTCAGTGGTTAACATGAGGCTCAGTTGCCACTCTTGATGCCTTGGTGATTATTATTTCCTTTACAGAAAATTTTCAAAAAGGATTTTTGATGGTCCTTATGGTTTTATGTTCTTTTGGAAAAGAGAGCTGGATGATGTGAAGTACATTTAATTTAATAAGTTCAATATGGCCAGGTATATTCTTGAATAAAGGAGATCTCCTGCACCTATGATAATATTTGTATCAACCACCAAAATGGACAGGCTGCTCATGAACTGCTCATGTGCTGAACCATGATCATCAGGAGGAGTGTGAGTTGGTCCAGGCCAAAAACTTACCAGGGGCTGTTGACTGGCAGTCAGTTCAACTCAGGCAGTGTGGAGCCTGTGCAGGTGCTGGTGCTTTAACAAGCTGTGTAGATGTGTCTATACAGGGTCTGCTCTTGCATCCAATTCTCCCTCCCTCATGCTCTCCAAGATACTCAGCTCGCTTACCAGCTTGTGGCACAGCTGTAGGAACTCTGCCTTGCTGTGGCTGTGTAGCAGCGACTTCCTCTGCTTGCCCTCTGCTCTCCAATTCCACTGCACAGAACCACAAGAGAAGCCACTCAACAGAATTCATCTATAATTTATGTATGTTTGCTCTCAGTGGATTCTTAACTCCAATATCTCCATTGACCATGCAAAATTAGGATGCACAGCTATTATTTTAATGATGTAGGGTCAAAAGGCAGATCAGGGCAATGAACTGAATTGTCAGTGAGGTTTCTCAGATATCAGACTTAGTTTTGCAAGAATTTTCTTTTTTTTTCTTTTTTTTTATTTTTTTTTCTGTGCTGAAGAGTACAATAGATCAGGCAGACAACACTGTATCCACCACTGTAGGCCATACAGAGTTACAGCTGAATAAACCTCTACAGGTGAGCAGCAAATTGAACTCTGGTACTCTGAGCTTTGGACCAGTGTTTTGTTCTTGTGTATCCTCTTCTGGCTTAAATTTGTTCTTAAGTTTAAAAAACTAAATCTGACTGGTGTATGGCCAACCTCTGTAAATGAGGCCTTTTATTCAGCCTAAAGTTACTCTTTTACCACTATTGAAAGTTTGAAGTTTTATTTCTCTACAGTGAAACACCTCAGATTGAATGTTTTCCTGCTGGTCAGGTAAAGTTCCATCTCTGCTTCTTCCCTCCATCTGGGACCTTACCTTGCTTGTTCTTTCATTCCCTTTGATTCCTCTGCTTATCTTCTTAATTAGTTGTGATTCAGGTGAATGCAAGCTGAAGATGCTTCCCCTCTGGGAGTGCCATTCTGTCACTGGATCAGGTGCAGATGGCAGAGTTCTTGTTAACTTAATTGATTATTAAAGAGCTGACATATGGAAAGAATTGCTTTCTTTCCCTTTTCAGCTTGGGAAAATTGTCATGCTATGTGAATAAACAACTTATGAAGTTCCTGAAAATAAGAGTTATCAATTCATTAGAGGAATGCTTTTGATCTTCTTATGAGTTTTCACCTCTCTGAAAATTGGAAATTGGCACTTGTTACTACCATGTGGGGTTGCATTTCTGGTAAGTTTTTTATGTAAGGAGTTTGTCTGCAGAATTAAGAAACTTTCAGCTGTCTTCAGTGTAGTTGGATTCTATGAAGAAAACTAAAAAATTAAAGATGTAGAAGTAGTCCAGTGAACACAAGAAAGTTGGAGAGGAGATTTTGTATGCAGGACATGTTTATTTCGTCACATATTATATTGTCTGAAGTTTGTACTTCTTTATTGCTATTGAAACGTTCTGATTTTCCTCACTGTTTTTATAACCAAACTGACTAAAACTGTCACAAAGAAGTTCATTGGAACCTGAACGTGTTGAGATTGTATTCATCCAGCTTTCATTTCTGGATGAACAGGATATGTATCTGTGCTCACATTACATATATATAAAGTATTATCATCAAGACACTTCATGGACTATCCTCATGCATACACCAGGACAAGTTGCAGGCAGAATTTTTCTCTGATGTCAATTTGGATCACTTATATGCTGAATTTTCTATTAGCTTCACACTTTTTGTCATATTGCCTTTCATACTTAGGAAGAACTTTCTGTAATACCCAAAAGCCCCCCACCTTCTTTAAATTATTAGTGAAAATTTTCCTATGAGAAATTTAATAGCCACTAATCTCTCAGAGAACTGATGTTAGGGCTATTATTCTGAGATTTGCCTTGTTTTTATCCCAAATTTGATATTGGAAAAACAGACCGTAAACTCTTTGGGGTAGAAAATAATCTCTTTCATCTGTAGGTTTTACAGGAGTTGGTGTAGGAAGGTCCTGGCCACACGGTATTTCAAGAACTAACAGCTTTCATCTCTTCCTGTCAAAAAATGAATAAGAAAATCTGCTCCCAGTATCTTTCTTTTACATAGTACCTAATAATTAAACAAAACTGATAAATTTAAATTGAACATTTCTGTCCATTTCGAACTTTGATGCTAAAGGCAGCATACACATGTATAATTGTGTAGTGACTTTAAACTGAGTTGATATTGGGTGAATGAGTTGGAAAGGGCATCTAACAGTGCCCTGTCTTCCTTATTCTGGCTGAAGCCTCCTGAGCAATGTTGTGTAAGGGAGAAAAACCCAATATCTTCATACAAAATTCTGCATGTGGAGAATTTTCACTTACATTTGGGAGAGGAAGGATTTCTTTGCTTTAGCATAGCAAGTCAGTAATTTACCATCTCTATGGGACTGTCTTTAGACTTAGAGGGGGAAGGAGGATGATTTGTGGTGTGTAGGAACAAAGAAGAAAGAATGCACTGGTATGTACCATCTTCGTGAGCTTGGAATTTTACAGGGTTTCTCTCTTCTGCTGTTGTCCTTCTTCTCTCTCTATCCTGTACTGGTTCCTACCATTTTGTAGGTAATGGCCTGCTAAACTCTCAAAAAGGTGTAGAGCCAGTTACCAGTCTAATAAAATGCTTCCTAATAATTTGCTTATTTACAGTATGACAAACAAGCCGTATTGTCTAAATGGGATTTTCTGCAATTTGATTCAAAGCCAAATCTTAAATGTAGAGGTGTCAATGTAGAGGATTATCTAATTTAAGAGAAAGACAGTTAGCCTCTTTTTATATTTGCCAATCTACAGCTGTAGAAAAAAATATGGAAACATCAATTGAGCATAATCATGACTTGTTGGTAATAAAACCAGAAAGGTAATGAATACTTTAACCAATAGCAAAATGCTGTATATTGAACTGTGAGCAGGCATGTTGGCTCTATCAGCTTATCTGAAGTTCCAGCATGCTGAACACAAATCTGTCTCTCTGTGTGAGTGACTTCAGAGTCCCTACTCAGTGACATTGATACATCAGAGTCAATATGCAAAACAACATCAAAATGCAATTTCTTTCTTGTCCAGGGAAAAATGGATGAAATTTTTATCAATTAATTGAGAGAAATTAAATTCTGAAGAGAATCCTTTATTCTTCTTCTTCAATGACACCCAATGACATTGGGTACAGTGCCCTGGTTTTAAAACAACAGCGACTTTAGATAAATATCTATCATTTATTATTTTATTTCTCAACACTAATACCAGAGGAAATCACAGATATGCATTTTATTTAGAAAGCTGAATAATAGTAAGTGAAAATTTTCTAAAACAAATTCTGAACACAGTAGTTTTCAGAAAAAAAAATGTGCAAAAATGCTCTAAATTAATACTGTAAACACAACTGCTTTATAGAAAGGCAAACCTCCCAAACCTCAGTCTTGCCTGTGTTTTGGTCTTGCAGCTGTTCCCTTTGTAGTGCCTTCATTCTTGTGTTCATAACTCTGCCAGGAGAAAAGTTTGTGTTGGAAAAGATGTCCAGTAAATCTCTTTCCCCGATGGTTATTAGATCTCTAAATGCAAAGTTCATTAAGTTAGTGTAATTTTTATAGGATATATTAATATATCAAATCATGCTCATATCCATGAAAACTTTTCTGTTCTGTACAAGACTTTTTAAGTTCTTATATCAAAGATAAAAGTTCCTGTTGTAGTAAGGGGAAGGGATGGCCATATTGACCGTATTGAGAGCTAAACTGCTAAAATGTGACACAGCTCATAAAGACAGTCTGGGTGGGAAGAAGGTTTTCTGACTACTATCTCTTGATAATTTATGTACTAAATAAGTTCAGATTCAATAGAAAAGGATTTTTAATTATTGTTTATTGCTAAGCAATATCTAAACCAAACAGCAGTTTTTCTGTAAGTGTTCTCATCTATAAATAAGATACCGGAGATGACAACCCATATCAACTTCATAATACTTTCTAACAGTTAATTAGCAAATATTTTCAAAATGAAATAGATTCATAGAGTCAAATAGAAGGATTAGAGTTGGAAATGGACCCCTAAAGTTCACCCAGTTCAAAACCCCCTGCCATGGGCAGGGGGCTCATTCAAGGACTGTGGAGTGCTGTGTCCAGCTTTGGGCCCCACACTTCAAGAAAGACAATGAGGTGCAAGAGAGTATCCAGAGGAGGGCAACCAAGGTGGTGAAGGGTCTGGAGCACAGATCCTATCAGGAGCAGCTGAGAGAGCTGGGGGTATTTAGCCTGGACAAAAGAAGTCTCAGGAGAGACCTCGCCAATCTCTGCAATTGCCTGAAGGAAGAGTGTAGCCAGGCGGGGTTTGGCCTCTTTTTCCAGGCAACAAGTGACAGGAGAAGAGGAAATAGCCCCAAGGTGCTCCAGGAGAGGGTCAGACTGGAAATCAGGAAGAATTTCTTTGCAGAAAAGATTGTCAAGCATTGTAATGGACTGCCCAGAGTAGTGGTGTAATCACCATCCTTGGAAGAGTTCAAGAAATGACTGAATGTGGCACTTAGTGTTCTGGCCTAGTTGACAGGGTGATGTTTGTTCAAAAGTTGGTCTCAATAACCTTGGATGTCTTTTCCAACTTTAGTGACTCTATGATCATTACATGAGGTTGTTTAGGATCCATCCAACATAGCCTTAACACTTCCAGGGAAGGGGCATCCACAGCTCCTCTGGGCAAGCTGTTCCAGTGTTTCACCACCATGTGAATAAAGAATGTCTTTCTAACATCTAATGTAAACCTGCCTTCCTTCAGTTTAAAACCTTGTCCTGATACTGTCTGCCTGTATAAAAGTTTTTATAAGCCCCCCCTTAAGGTAGTGGAAGGCCACAATGAGGACTTCCCAAAGACTTCTCTATTCCAAATTGAACACCCCCAGTTCTCAGACTGTCTTCATAGGTGCCTTCATCGCTGGTCTTCTTAATGAAAACTTCCCATATTTGCTTATTGGAAAGTTCCTTCTTGAAGGTGAATATAATCACAAATAATAAATACTGTTATAATATGAGTAACAGTGTTGACTATTGCTCATGTAGTTATGGAGCTGTCATATATTCTCTGAGAACCTTCAACCCTGGTGATTTATCTTTTTCTACTGGTGATTGACAAACATGAAATATAAAATTTCAGATACATGTTTTCCTTCACTAATTCTTCCTAAAAAGAATATCAAGTAATTAAGAAGGCAGAGAACAATTTAAAAAACCTTTTCTGCAAAGCTACTCAGGCTGTCCAGCTCTCCTGGGCCAATGGACAGGAGCTGTTGGCAGAGGTTCCAGTAGAGGCTGGCCAGGGAAATTCAGACCCATTACTACATTCAGGACCCTAAACCATGCAAAGAATTATTAGCTTCATTCTAAAATGTTGTTCAGAAAAAATGTCATGTATGCATCATGTCATGATATCAAACCATTCAAACTAAAAGCACACTCACACACACAGTGCTATAGGTGCACTGCAGGTATCCTCAGTCCATATCCCTGAAGGATTTAGCAGTATAAAACGGTTTGCAAACAAAGCTAAAACCATTTGGTTCTCTAATGATACAACAGAATCTGAAATGTAGCATTATTAGATATTTGAGGAATCTCGCTCTCTATTTAAAGTGAATGGACTCTATCATTGAGTTAAATGTGATTTGTGTAAGATTTATGCTCAACTAGAACTAACTCTTATTTTGTTAGCAAAGGAAACTCAGTCTCCTTGACATATTTTAAAATAATTAAATTTTTTTTGGCACTGAATTTGAAAATAAATTCAATATATATAATAGATGAATTTTTATGCAGTTTAGTTTAATATTAATGCAGCTTGAAGATGATTGTATTTTTGACACATAGATCTTTTCAGTGTGGTTACAGATTGAACAGTGCATAGTTTGCTATCGTTTACAAGAAGTTCTGGTTGTCTATTCTTTCTGGAGAAGAATAATTGCATCTGTTTTGAAGAGGAGAGGAAAGGAAGTATCTTACCCAGAATCATGCAGCAAATCAATTATGAGCAGGGAATTGACCAAGCTTAAAACTGAAAAGCATGCTTACACTACATATTTAATAACTGATCTTTTTTTCAACTAATGGATTAGATCCGGTACTTATGGATGCTTGGAATAAATCCGTATAAATTATTCCTGACAGTAAGAGGATATGAGTGTGGCCAAAGGCAAAAAAGCCCCAAAAACTCAAAACCTTGCAAGGGAAGCAAAGAAGGGTGGGAAAGGCTTCCCCAAGCTGAGATAACTTTTCATAAATAGCACATATGTAGTGAGGAAAGTGGCAAAAATATTTACTGCTGGATATGATTCGCTATGGAATGTATTCATGGTTTTCATAGAAGGCAGATGCACATTAAGCAAAATAGACATGCATGATAGGGATTTAAAAAAGAAGAAAATGCTGATAAATATTCTGTATGTTCTGTGGAAATGCACTGCTGTCATTGTTCTTGTATCTCACCTCTCCTTCCAGGCTCACTTAAATGACCGTCTTGTATGAGATGTATCCTTGCATTTCTGTGGAAGTTAGTGAATAATTCAATTTACTTGACACATCTAACCTCTCAACCGCTTTAGCTTTCCAGCAGCATAACATAATACCTATGAATTTACTTAAATGTTAAAGTTAAAACCTAAATGGCTTTTACTAGGCTTGAATATATGGAAATAATATTCTAACTTCACAAAAAAGCTGTTTTGCTGTTTTCTTCAAGTGTTATGTAATGTTAGAAATTCAAGTATGTATTATGTTTCTTTTTGCAACCAGAATTAAAGAGGTGCCAGTAAGTTTTATTTCTGATAACTGACTAGATCTTAGGAAGAAAATAAAATACATACAATTTAAAAATATTAAAATCATACAGCATTTTAGATAATGAATATATAATGAATAAAACCAGTGAAAACAATTGGTGATCTTTCATCTATCTATTTATCTATCTATCTACATAATTGTTTCTTTCCCTTTACTGTTAAAACTGTAGTAACTTTTGAATCTGTCTTTTTATTCCAGGAGTTATGTGCTACATTCCTATTCATACATGCTATAAAGTCTGAAAGAGAGAATCTATTTCCCTCTTGGTTTAAAGTAGCATGTATACCTTTACTTCCATATTCATCACAGGGATACTGATATCCAATTCCTGAAGTAGTATTTTCAAGAAGCTAATTTATGTATATATCCTCAGATTAAAGGCATGTATCTTCAAATTAAAAGCATTTTCTGAAATCATCCATTTCTGGACTTCTTTTACCAAGAGAACAGAGTTTTCCTGAAAACCTGGCAACAGGACCAGAAGGCAACACAAAAAAGAGATGGAGGAATGTGGGAATGAAGGACAGAAGGAAGTGCCAAGGGAAAACAGCTGTTAGACGAGGCTTCAAGGGAAACATGAAAAGACTGACAGATGTGCTGCACTTGTCAGAATTCAGAAAGCCCTCCATGGACTGAAATACAGCACTCACCTGCTTAATAAGGCCAGACTGCAACTCTGCATGCTTTCTTGTCTTTTTGATAAGACTGAGGATACCTGAATCTACCCCTCTGCCACATCCATACTCTTCCATTATGTTGGAACATGTGACAGTCTCAGATCATGATTTCACCTGAAAGCAAAAGGGCTGACACTCAGCTCATGTTCCAAAATACAAGTATTCTTTTGCTTTGTTTGTTAGTTGTCTTTTTTTCTGATATGGTAGGGTTTAAATTGCAACCTCTGTTATTAGTCTCCATTTTTTGATTATATTTTGATAAAATTGTCTCTCTTTGTCCATAATGGAACTAACTTTTACATTATTGTCCTGCTTTCAGCTAGGGTAGAGATAATTTCTTCTCTGTAGCTGTTACAGTGTTGTATTTTGTATTTATATAGAGGATGATGTTGATAACACTCTGATGCTTTGGTTTTTTGCTAAGTCATGTTTATCCTAAGTCAAGACTTGCAAGTATCCTAGTTTGTTTAAATATTGAATGCTTATATACTTCTGTGAAATATGAGATTTTTTATTTTGGAAATGGTTTTCAAACTACAGAATTAAAATGTTAGGACAATAAGGTTCTCATTAATCTAATCCATTAGTTAAAAGAGAGGTCTGTTTTATATATATTGTGTGAACATCCTTTTCAGTTATGAGCTTTGTCAATCCCTGCTCATAACTGTTTTGTTGCATGATTCTGGGTAGGATATTTCCTCTACTCTTCAAAACAGATGAAATTCTATCCCCCCTTTTTTTTTTCTTGAAAAGCGCTTCAGCTCTTTGTGAAATAGAGAAGTGTTTAAAAGTAGTAATTTTATCCATTTTTTCATGTTAACCTTCTTTTTTTAAGACAGACTGTAATTCCGAACATACTCTTCTAGGTATATTATTATTCAAAAACTGACCAATAGACATAAATATGAATTCATTTTGGACAAAATGAATTACTCGGCCAGCTTGTGTGTATATATGTGTGTGAAAATGGGTGTTCAGTTTTGTTCTGATGGCTTACTATTTTCTCTCTGATTAACATCAGTCAGCTAAGTTCTGCCTTTGCACCTTGATACTTCAAGACAAAGTATGGAAGTTTATTTTTGCTATTAGTCTTAGTGACGTAAAGCACGAAACTATGGATTTTACTCTTTATGTATGTTAAGTGAAGGGAATGTGTATGTTATGTAAGGGAAGTGCATGCACTACGTGGCTTTGAACACATCATGCATAGCTACAGCTTTTTTGTACATCCTACCAGCTCCAGCAGTTGCTTTGTCATGTGTTATGTACCGTTTGCAGTGTGGGGTTGTAGGATTTTTGTAGTAATTAATATTTCTTTCAAAGTGGAACTCGGGCAGGGTACAGAAAGGTGCTAAAGGCAGATGGCATTCCAGGAAAAGGAAAAGTAGTAAAGCACCAGGGCCTCTGCCAGGTGGGCAGCACAGTTCCTCCAGTGTTCTTCTGCAGCACTGCTTGTTAAACCACAGCCTCTGCAGGGTGCCCCAGGCCTGGCTCACAGAACAAAAGGCAAAGCATGCTTGATGTCTTGTGGAGGGGATCTCCACACACACAGAGCTGCACCCAGGGCTGTCACAGGGGATGATTGGCCCATAAGAGGCTCATCCACACAAACATGAACGAGCACATATGTCCAGGGAGAAAAACTTCAATGGCCCAGTCAGAGGCAGGGACACTGTGCCCTTGTTCCTTCCAGGACAGCTTCAGCACTGGTTATGGAACACTTCAAGACCAGTCAATGATTTTATGTGAGTCTATCATTTCCTTTGAACTGGACATACTAACTCACACATCTCGAATCATGTGTGTACAGCACATAACCCAGCCATACAGTTCATTCACTAAATACTTTTTCCTAGACTTGGAAGCCTAAATACTTCTGTCATCACAAGTCTTCCCATTTTCTCTATTTATTCTATTAATGTTTCTCTGCATCTGTTTAGATTTCAAGACTTTTTTTCTGACCATTAATCATTCCAACTCTACTGGTTCCAACTGAGGTGTCATCACTGCTTGCACAAGACATTGAACTTTGAACTGGTCTTTTTATGTCACCAGGTGGTGATGTCAGATACAGTACTCTTTTCTACACAACTCTCCCACAAATTCCTAATCAAAAATGCACCATTATATTCACCAAGAGGATAGCTGGTAAAATATACTTCCACTAAGAAACTGAAAATAACTGAAATTATTGCAGATTCCAATACAATTTTTAAAAACTTTTGTTATAAAAATAAAAAAAATCAGTCTGAAAATTGTGATTTAAGTGTTTTATAAAATTTTTTCATGTTTCCAATAAATAAATAGAAGCATAATGTTTTGTACTGCTTGGATTATTTTTCAGTGTCAATCAATTCGGAATGAATGAAACCTTGCGTCTACTACCAAAGAAACGTCAGAGTTAAAATAATAAAGAGAAAGAAGGTCATATGAGATTATATCTGTCCTATTTAAAATACTTTAAAAAAATTGAATGTTATTGTTTTTTGGTTTTTTTCCTGCATATATAAAGATTTTGCTCGCTGCACAGCCTGTGGGATATCTTGATTACTGTTAGAAGGGGATAGCCTCTTGTGGGAGTCTGGGTCCCAAGAAAAACCATCCAGCTACTGGACATGCAATTTTGGGGGAATTTAGTTTATGAAGAGGTCAAGGTTCCAGTGGGTCTGTAAGGCAGTATTGGCAGAAAACTCAAAGTGGGCACCACAGGTTGCTAAAGCTGGTCATTACACAAATAATAGTTATCATACTGTGCTAGTATTTCACATTCTTATGGGTTCCACCAGAGGATGTTTTTTCCAA
>VYXF01010193.1:553140-577837 GCA_013397295.1 Polioptila caerulea | reverse complement strand
GTCAGAGTTAAAATAATAAAGAGAAAGAAGGTCATATGAGATTATATCTGTCCTATTTAAAATACTTTAACAAAATTGAATGTTATTGTTTTTTGGTTTTTTTCCTGCATATATAAAGATTTTGCTCGCTGCACAGCCTGTGGGATATCTTGATTACTGTTAGAAGGGGATAGCCTCTTGTGGGAGTCTGGGTCCCAAGAAAAACCATCCAGCTACTGGACATGCAATNGTTTTTTTCCTGCATATATAAAGATTTTGCTTGCTGCACAGCCTGTGGGATATCTTGATTACTGTTAGAAGGGGATAGCCTCTTGTGGGAGTCTGGGTGCCAAGAAAAACCATCCAGCTACTGGGCATGCAATTTTGGGGGAATTTAGTTTGTGAAGAGGTCAAGGTTCCAGTGGGTCTGTAAGGCAGTATTGGCAGAAAACTCAAAGTGGGCACCACAGGTTGCTAAAGCTGGTCATTACACAAATAATAGTTATCATACTGTGCTAGTATTTCACATTCTTATGGGTTCCACCAGAGGATGTTTTTTCCAAATCACATGTGATTTATTTGCTAACATTTTTCAGTCATTTCCAACTATTATATAATAAGCTATCCAACTAGTTTATTGACATCAGAACATTTGTATTGAGATATATTAATGTTCAAAATTACCTTATAAAATAGGTGCTTCTTTTTCTTTGCTGGATAAAAATTAAAAAAATAAAATAAGTTGAAGAATTAGTTCTTAATTTTTAAGTAGTACTAGAGGGCAGAGAGGAAACTTTTTGAACATGTAACTAAAGCTATTTTTAGGAACTGGAATTCTTTTACTTAGTATATAATAATACTTAGTGTGAGCTTGCACTTAGTAAGAGATGCTTCAGAAAAAACTCTTGACACACTTTTATATGGAAATTCTTTCCTGTGAGTAAAGGCTGTAGAACATTTCAAAACTATCCTCAGCTAAATAAGGGTTAAAATGTACCGCTTGAAAGAGGAAAGAGAAAAGTCTGTTCACCTTCCACATCCTACTGCAAACCGACAGCTGGAGAAACAACTGAGAATGAGAGGAGAAACCTTGATCCCAATCCTCCTGGTTCCAAAGTATAGAAAAGAATGGCTATACCTCAGATGGGAGGAGTTAACATATTGCTGCTTCCTTCTCAGAACACAGGTGAAGGAAGGGTGTGATTTCTCCTTACAGCTCCTCTTTGGGTGACTAAATTGCATTCAGCTCAATTCCAGTCCCATGAGACTAGAATCTACTCACTGCAAGAAAAGTCATATTATTTTAGAATAATATAGAACATTTTTTCCCACTTGTTTCTATCTACTTAAGGAAGAAATAAAGTGAATGAAATATTGGAGGGAAAATTGTGATAGAAGGGGGGGGAAACCTTAGGAAGAGAGAGATATATTAGGATAAGAAACCATGCTCTCTCCATTTACAGGAATACATGAGAAACATAAACATACAAAATGTTAGGACAATGATTCTCAAACATTTTTAAGTTCTCAGTTATGGAGAAATTGGAGTTTGTGAGAGGGATTAATCATCAGGTGTCCTTGCTGAAACCTCTTCAATTTGCAGAAGATGACTTTTAAATTGTTTTCCTTATCGTTTTGGAAGAAGTAAAGCCTATTCTTTTAAAGCTGCCACAGTGTGAAGACTTGCTGTTCCACATCGTATCTACATCTACCTAAGCCATCTTCATGAAATAGCTGAGGTATGGAGTAGTACATGTCCTGAGAAATCTTGATTATTTTTCTTTGAGTCGGCTGCACCAGTTCTGATGTGTTCTTAGTTAATTTTCTTGCTTTCAGCATTGTATGCTAAGCTGGACTTAGTGCATCATTTCTTCTAGATCACATTTCAACAGCAAAAAAAAAAAAAAAGCACAATTTTAATTATGCAGAGATGTAACCTATCTTTCTTGCCTACATTTATTCAGGTACATTAACTATAATTACTGTACTGGCTTCTCATACCAAAATATCACAAAAACTACAGTTAGGATTTAATCTAGAATTTAATCATGTATAAATAATCCTTTCAGCAGACACATTATATGAAAACAGAATTCCATGTGATACTCTAGTACTCCTTGCAGCCAGAATAAGTGTTTCCATTGCAAGAGTCTTACTTTTGGTTTCCATAGAAACCTTCCACTATTGAATGTAATTTCATTATTAATAGACTTTTCATGTGTTTTGTTTTGCAGTTTTGGGTCAGTTTTACAAATGCTAGCCAGTTCTGAATTTTGCAGCTAAAATTCCCATATGGATTTCCTTTCTACATCTGCTGCCTTAAAAAGCAGAAGGAGCTCTAAAATAGTGGCTCAATAGTTCTCTTGAAGCTGGATAGGCTGCCTCACCAGCCAAATTTGATGTACTTCAGGGTAAAGTAGCTTCACAAACAGTCTGACCTATTGTTCTGTTATTCTACTTGGTCTCCCTCTCTGTCATCTGAGTACATATATTTGTGTGTTTGTGTGTCTGTATAGACATATCCGACCTTCAGATGGAGATTCACTGAGAAGAAAAACTGGTGTGCAAGATTGCAAGTGTTTGGTTTCAATTTTCTGTGGATGATTCCAATGGTAGCTTGTCTTGAGTGTGGAATGGTTTCTTATTTGAATTCATAAATTAAAGAAAAGTTCAGTTCTTGGGAACATTTGGTCCTTCCAACAGCTAATCTGAGATCATAAGATTTGTCAAAGCAAAGTTTAAATATAGTCTTTTCTCAGTTTCTAAGAGAAATGTCTTTATTGCATCGACTGGCTATGCATTATTATCATTACCTGACATTGTGTATAACTGGACAAAAGGAGTGGTCCATTCCTTGGAGCAGGCTGTGACCCAGCTCCATGCAGCTGGCCTAATAGTGGGTAAGCAATTGTAGCTCAATGAAACATTCCTCCTGCCTAAAACCGAGCTAAACTACTGTTGATTTCAAATCCCAAGAGCAATTGCTCATGCATTTATACTGGGCCTTCTGGGGCAACTTCAGAGTATCTTGGTCTGTCTGATGTTTGATACATCAGCAAATAAAGCAGAAAAGAGAGATGTCATGGAATGCAAATTTTTTTTCATGCCTTTCAAAATAGAAGTTTATAGCGCAAAAAGGACTGTCTCAAGTTTTATTTTTTCTTCATGTTGTAGTATATTTGGAATTAGATTTTAGATTATTGATAAATAAAAATTAGAATTCTTTCATGTTCTTGCTCAAATAAAGTGCAGTTAGATTTTTCTTTACAGATGTAGTGAAACAGGGTTGAGAAGCAATCATGCTCAGTGTCTAGCTGCTGCTCCAGAATGTGGATCTGCTTGTTGACCACTGAGGCTCCCCTTGATGCCTTTAGTGTGGCATCTATGATTTGGATGTTAATATCGTTTAAACTAATATCCCAGAAAAAAAATGTGATTCTTATGGAGTCTTTGAGGTTATAAATAGATTGATTTTGGATTCAATATAAGTCTGAGTTCTATTTTGACTGAATTGGCTTCTTCTCCCCCTTCCCATAATTGTTCAAATTTTATAAGGCACTAAGTGAATTTAAAATGTATGCCTCCCTTTTGAAATTTACAGATGCTGTTTTGTTATCCATACAAAACAATGCTTGCCATGCCCTTGTTTTAATAAAAATAATTTGGTTATTTACAGTAGAGAAATGATATGACCTTGGAAGATGATCATCTTTCTACTGCAAAGGAGAGTATTCCTTTATCACCCACTGACCAGTTGATCCACACACTTTCACATACTGTATTAAAATCTTCTAACAGCATTTAATGTATTCACCCCCTCTCTTTTAATAAACGTGCTACTGAGAGGATTTTTGTTTGTGTTTGGCTGGACTGAAGCTTGTCTGGATAAAACATAGGAGAAGTTCCAGCTCATTTATCTTCAATCATCTAAAATTTTGATGTCTAATCTGCACAATTTGCCTAGGTTTCCTCTGTAGCTAAGAGCTAAAAAGAGAAATTTCAGATAGTGGTTTTTCTTAGATTAAATCTGTCTCAGGTGAGATATATTGATATCTGGACATATAGATGTATTTTTTTTCCTTTTCTGTTTTACAGAGGGAGTCTACATGAACAACTTAAACTAGACATAGAAATTTTTGGCAAACTGATATAAGATGGCGCTAATTTTAGGCATGGATCTTGAATTAATTTTGGTATATAAACTAGACAGGGTTTCTACTCTGTAAAGAGTGCTCTGTGTGTTGCTGTGTAGGAAAGACATTTCTTAAAGGATATTCGCAAGAAAGGCAAAAGTGAGAAAAAGGGGGAGGGGAGATCATGATTTAAAAAAAAAAAAAAAAGTAGAGAATTATGTAAACCATTCTATTTCCCCTTGTCATCTCCATTTCCTGAAACAGACTGCTCTGTACTTCAGCTGTGCTTTGCCCAATAGGAATTCTGTGATTTCCCACAGGAGAGCAATGGTCAGCAGAAGAGCCAAAGTGATGTGAAGCACCCAGCCCAAGAACAGTTGAAAGGTTGCTGTTACTCACATATGAACACTTTGTACCACACTGGCTGCCTTAATTGATTTAGAATACATCAGAGATACATGAAAATGTCTGATTCTCTCTCCAGAATTGTTTGGTGCAAAATGCACTCATTCTCTTATCAGTTTGCTTCACTTTTAAATACTTCAGTATTCTGTCAGAAGTTTAATTTTTACCTCTTAAACTTGTAGCTGCTTAAAATGTACCTCCAGCTGCTTTAAGATGTTTCAACATTCATTCATGGCAGAGATTTGAACAACTTCTTCAAATACCAGCATGTGAGACAGTAAGGGGAGCTGTGGTAGCATTTCTTTTTCATTTTCTAGGAGAAATGTTGAAGTTTTCAGATAGACTGAAACATTAAGGAAAAGAACTAAAGTGGAAACTGCTAGTATGATCAGTAGGCATTAATAATGTAGAAAATGAATAAGCGTTAGTAAATTTAAGGGACAAGCTTTTACACAATGAATGTATAATGGAAAATCTCATCGGAGTCAGTGATAATTGCTTAATTTTTACCCAAGTTGTGTGTTAAATCCAGACTATATGTTCTTTGCAAGCTTTTATTCTGCAGAGAATGAATCAATACTTAGGAAACTTAGAAAAGGAGCCTGATTTTCTCTATTTTAATGTATCTTACCTTTTTAGTTTTATCAAAGATGACAAAATCCATATGTGATCCTTAAGCATCTAAATCAGGTTTTACAACTTTATTACATATAATGAATTTCATCAGAAGGGTTTTTATATGCCTAATGTTCTGGAAAAAGAATAGCTTTAATAAACCAAATTTGAAATAAGACACAGCTTCTCTCTGCTACATTTCTGATAGCAACCTGACCTGGACACTAGCACAGAAAACCTGAAGTGGTAATGAAATCTGGCTGCTTGCCAGTGCCACTGACTCGACTCAGTGCCAGTGCAATGCTAAATCTTATGTAGGAGCCTATGGAGCAGTGACAGAATTACTTTCAGCTTGGCAAGAACAGTATAAACAGACCTATGGACTGAGACTACAAGCGCACAAGAGAAGTGTAAACAACTTGACTTCAAGAATCCCAGCTGAATAACATATTATGTTCTACTACAATTACAATGAATGTAACCTTCACAAAGGATAAAAGCCACAGAGAATGTGGCATGTTTCTCATTTCTTTGTATATCATAGAGAAGGAAAAAAAAAGATGTTGCTTTGAAAAAAAATCTCAAACCCCTCTACTCTCTTCTACTCTTGCACAGACACCAAAAAAACCCAACAACAACTAAAAAAGGAAAAAAAAATAAGCTTATACAAATTGTCATAATTTACACTGGTAATAAAAATATTCTTTTATTTAAGTCAAATTTTACATAAATTCTGGCTTTATGTCTTTACTATCTGACCCCAGGGGCAAAAAAAGTTAGCTGCTTTCTCAAGAATACCAGGTAGGAAAGGACAGCTAATGATGTGTATTTGCTGTCTAATGATGACTGTGGTATTCTCAGAGAATAAACAGCCAATTGTACAGTGATACCAGAACAATTTTTTTTTTTTGTAAGCTTAATATCAATATGATGCATCACTGCTTGATATTGATAATACACCCTTGAAAGCATTTCTCAGGCTATACAGGAAAGTGTCAGCTTTTGTTTTGCCTAAACATTATGAAACATGGGCTGCAGATGCTTTTGCATTTTATGATCATTTAATGATTCAGCAAGTATAGGAAGAATGACAAATAAGTACTTACCATTTGAGAAAACACCTCTGTTTTCTCAGTACCAAACTGTAACTGCTGCAGCTGCAAGTGTTTCCATTGAAACCATTGAGGCTGAAATTATTCAATGTGACCTGCATGCAGGTTTAACTATCCAACAGTGCATGCCTGCAGACAGAGACAGCACCTGCTAGAAACCACTCAGATGTGCTGAGGCAAGCTGCCCTGATATACATCCTTCAAAACAAAATATATGTGAATTCCTGCATGTGTTCTGGTACCATACACCATAAACAGTGCATAGACAGGAGGCTGAGAAACACTATTGTACTGCATCTTACTTGAAATATAACTAGCATTTTCAGACCTGAGGCAGAAAAGAGTCATGCAGCTAAGAAACTATTGACCCACTGGAGAGATCCTGTAGGCTTCTAAGAGTGAGTTATACATTATAAGCTGCTGCTTGCTGAGGTTATTTTATCCCTTAAGTGGCATTGATATAATTTTACTCATATATTTTTCATTAAAGATTCATTATTTTCCAGAGTTTCACTTACCAATTAGCTCTAGAAGCAACCCATATAACTTATTTAGTCTGAAATCATAAAATTATAGAATGATTTGACTTAGACTGGACCTTTAAAGATCATCTTGTCCAACTCCTGAGCAATGAGCAAGAACATCTCCAACCTGATCCTGTTTCTCAGAGTCCCATCCAACCTGACCTTGAGTGTTTCCAGGGATGGGACATCTCCAACCTTTTTGGCCAAAACTAGACCCAGTACAAACCCATAGTTTGCATTTCCTTCTGAAGTAATCATGACAAACTGAAAAATAAGCTATGACTTGTGATAAGAAAATTGATTGCTAAGGATGATTTGGGGGTGTTATAAATGTCACTAAACTATACAGAAAATTTTTATCACTATGAATGCAGCAGCACAAAAAGATGACTTGTGAGTCCTTGGTGACTCACATCTAATTTGTGAAGGCCTTACTGGAAATTCAGTTTAATAATTAGAAAATTAATGATCTACTGTGAAATCAGTCATTAAAATATTGCACATAATAGCAAATACATTGCTAGGCAAAATGCAGAAACCGTAGAGGAAATACAAGTGGTGATGATTCTGCTCCAAATTTGTAAATTATCTTTGCTAAATAAAGGCATTTTTGGAATGCTTTTGTAGACTGATTTTTAAATTATCACACAAATTTTAAGGCATTTGTGGTGACCTGTTTACTTGGAGAACTGTTATTCTTCTCCTTCTCTCCTCTTTATTGTCTTTTTGACCACTATTGATAATCTAAGCAGTAGTGAAGGCTCTAAAACATAGGAGTGGGAAAGAGAACTGATGATGGTGTTGGGATATTTTTCTGACTTGGGCCTCTCTCTTCATTCAAAGACAGTAGCTGGGGCCCCTTGAACTTTTTAGGACATTAAATTTAATATATGGACTAAATTATACTTTTGCAATAGAAAGAAAGTAATTCTGATTTTTAACTTCTTGTAAGCAACACAAAAACTTGAGGAATCCTTTTGAAGAGAGAGTAAAATTAAGGGGCATGAGGACATGCAGCTGTTATTGGACCTGGTGTTCCTAAACTCTTTAGATACTAACAGACTTCTGCTTCATTGTGCAATACTCACTGCAGTCCCACTTGCTGACTATTTGTGCCCCCTTAAAAAGGAAATGTAATTAATTATGTTAAAAAGTTCATGAGAGATGTTTAAAATAAGTACCTTCACATTATCTTCTAAGCTTTGAACTGCAGAAAGTTCTGTGCTTCCATTTGCCAAAAGTCACGTGAGTTCTGATGGACAGAAGAAATGTATCTTCCATCTGCAATTTTATAGATATATTTATCTAGAGAAAAATCGGGTTAGCTATGATAGTCAGGATTAATATCTAATGTACTACTGCACTGCTATGATTCTTAAGCCAACACTTGAAATATTTCTGTGTCTCTAGAATCAACTGTGAGATAAGAGGACTTATGAAAACAGGTAAAGTCTTGGAGAACTTTGCTGGAATATCTACTCATTGTGATAGGGTTATGGAGGATCCCAGGAAAATTTCTCAACCTCCTTTCCAAGTCTTGGCACCAAAATAGGTACTAGAAATTGAAGGAAAATATTTTTAGTTCTCTAATTGATGTTCAAGGGAGGAAAGATGTGTGGAAAATTGAAATTTTTGTCCTTCACTATAAAGGGTACTTAAACAGGAATTTTCCAGGAGCATTCACATAGCTTATCACGAAGATGGAAAATACTTTCATCCCAAATTTTTCATATCACTAAATTTTCCTTCCCTCATCTAGAACTACAAAAAATATGAGAGCTCAAGAAAAGTAAAAACTTTTTTATTAACTTTGGCAAGATAATATGGGTTTCTGTGTCTTAATTCTCTAAAACAACTGCCTTTCTTTTTGCTAAACTTTGTGTAAGAGGTAAAACTTGAGGAAAAGTTTTAGAAGTGAAAATTTCATCCCTGGTGATCAGACAAAGTAATAAAATCTGAAGAAATTATGTGTAATAAAAATTATTGGTAAAGTCATTTTACCCTAGCAGAATCTTTAGTTCTGCCTGTTATAAATGGACACAACTGAAACATCTTGTTCCTTTTTTTTCTTCAAGTTTGTTTTAGAAATCAAAATTGAAAATAAATGTCTGATATATATTTATGTGGTCTTCCTTATACTCTTTGTATATAAGACATAGCTGCATGTTGGGTTTATGAAAAATTGGAAATGTCTCATTGTATGAAGAAAATGAGAAACTGAAGAAAAATATTTTTGGGGATTCTAGTAGGGTAAGACTGGGTTAAAATGAAATTTCTCAAATTGAAACTCACTTTCCTGGTTGTATGTTGAAGTCAAATGAGCGTCAGAAGCGCACAGAGCCGGTTCCATGTGCCAGTCTCATTGTGTCAGAAACCTCTCGAGACAAGCTGTTCTCGTAAGCTTTGGCCTGACATAAAGTACCAATGTCAAGATTCACTTACACAAGTTTTTGCCCTTTCCTCTGTAGAAGAAATCTTTCAAAAACTGGGCAATTTCAAAATTACTTGGGACCTGTATCATGGAGCCATGAAACCTAGCTCTGATAAACTTAATTCACAACATATTCCATTCAAAAAATGTCTGCTTTTGCCAAAGACATATGTCAGGCTTGATTATGTATCTAAAATCATCTTATAAAATTCCTCCTTCTAAAATCGATAATATTTAATTAAAAAAAACTTAACACTGTTCCATACTATTGCATGGAATTTCATTGCATGTTTAAAAGCAATTTAGGAAGCAACAGATTTGCTTTTTGGGGTGTTTTATTTCTCATGTACAGTAGTGTAAGATTTGAAGCAGGTAATTATTAGGGTCAGGGTACTGGAGTGGAAATGTTTTTACCCAGTCTCTCAATGCTAGGGCAGAAATGTGATCTCAGATCATTCATTTTACACTTGGGTGAAATAAAAAGTAGAAAATGAGCAAAAGCTTGTCTTATTAGTATCACTTTATTTTAAATTCTTCTTCACATCTTTTTATATGAAAGCAGAAACAGATGCAAGGGAATAACATACTATCAGTCAATCATGGTATAAATGGCCCAAAAATATTGTTGAAACCACATAGACATAAATATGTAAACAATTTCCCCTCCTTCCTTTTTTTTTTTCCTTTTATTTTTGTCCTTCCTGAGTGTAATCCTCTGAATATATTTTAAAAATATATGTTAAGGGTGGCTGTTAGAGAAGACTACACCTTTGTGTCTTAAACTTTTGCTTTGTTCTGACCAGCCATCTTACTATATTACATGTGAAGTTATTTACAGATCAGCTAGCAATATATTTTTAAGTAAATTGAATTAATTAGTTGCATACGTTTGTTAGTTTTCAAGAAATTTAATTATTAATGCAGCCTGTGATATAAATTCAATTCTAATAGTAGCACTTTTCATTTGATGTTAATATAACTGTTATTGTAAATGAAAGTTTTCCCACCACATCTGTCAAATTCATAAATGAAACCAAAGCAGTGTTGTCAGGTAACCTTCAGTGGTCTAGAACATAATTTGAAAGAAGCTGTCCCTCAGGCTTCTGTTCAGTGTGCAGGCTAGAAATCAAAGCTAGTAAGGAAAGATGCTCTTGCCTGGAGGATCTTGTGTCTTTTCTTACAGAACTTGATGGATATAAAACAGGTGTGGTCAGGGATTGCACAAAGTCTGCCCTGTGAGTAATACAAATAAATCCAGTCTCAAACACTGCAAAAAAAATCTTTCTTGGTTATGCCTTAGGGTTACTTTGTATTGCTTAAAAGTTGCCTTAAACCTTTTCTTCTGAATCAATTCTCTGCAAAATTATTGGTAAATGATCTTTGAATACATATAACCCTGAGCAGAGCTGCATAGTTCTAAATATCCAGGAGATTTCAAGCAAAATAATGATCATTTTGGTCTCTTGCTATTAGTTCCTTATCTGCAATATTAATCCTTATTGTTTAGCTCACAATATTGGGATGAAAATGTATAAGCATTAACAAGCTTTCAAATATGACAGTGGTGCTAATGGTAGAAAAGGCAGTGGACAAAGGGATGCCTTTTACTGTGAAGAATTTTAATGGCATGAAGTGGACAAAGCACAGAATGCCATGAAGAACAATAAAGAAAGGCAAAATATTTAAGAACTGCTTTTAAGTGGACACAGTCTATCCTGTGGATTAAGCTTCCAGTCTTATAGAAAAATATTACACTAACCAAGAATAAGGGTTTTCTAAACTGGATATATAATTGACAATTGCATTATGAATACTTAGTAAAATGGTCATTACTTATGTTTGGAAAGCTTGAGTTTGCAATCACAATGTGGGCTTTATTAGCATCACCTTTGCAGGTGTTATATGCTCAAGGACATGTATATAGAACTTCTGGATTTTGTATATTGTAAATGTCATCTGTTATAGAAAAGAGACAGTTTTATAGTAAAAAATAAAAGATAAATTATTTTGAGTTTGAAGATATATAAAAATTTGAGAAATAGTTTGGTCCATCCAGTTGTTAATTCCATCATGAAAATATGATCAATATATACTCTGGCATAGATTTGTGATAAATAGAAAGAGATTAGACCGTTTTTATCAAGTTTAAAATTATAAAGAATCCCTTTGCAGAAGCCTGGACCCTATTTACATTTGGTAGGATTTTGGTGTTTTATCATTTGTTTCAGTCTGTAAAAATTTAAACTTTAAGTAGAAGGAATTGACTATTTTTGATTACTTGCTTTATAAATAAAGCAAGTAAGTGCTGACTATGTTTTTAAGCAGTTGGACAAAACAGATGCTCAGTATTATAGAAAGAGCTCTATGTAATTACAGAACACTTTCTAGTAGTTCATTGTGACTTCACTATGAAGGCATTTCACTTCCAATGTGAGTGCTGTGTATTAATCAATTAATACGTTTGAGGCATTTTGAAGAGCTACTTAAGTGCTGATCATTAATAGTAATTTAGCCTATATAATGTTTTACTATATACCAGACAGAAGTATGGTTGCATAGTTGTGTCAAAAACTTGCTAAAACTGTAATTGCAGTGAAAGAAAGGAATGACCAGGCACCTAGCAGGTAGATATTGAAGGCCTTGTTTAGTATGTCATACTTGAAAGAATGAAGACTTATTTAGAATTGGCAAAACCCTGCAATGGAAAAAAAAAGAAAAAAAAAGCACATTTCCATATGTGTTGCATGGTAAAATTCTAGTTCTGCTAAAATTCAAAGACTTAGAGTACTGTTCAAAATATGTTAAAAACAGTGATACTGGGAGTTGTCAGATACCTTTTCTCCATCATGTCAGTGCAAGATGAATGACTACTAATTAAAACAAAGAAGATGTAAAGACCCTGAGACATGATGGAGATCAAGAATTTGATGACATTTTGAAAAGATTATTTGTATGTATCATAGCCATAAGAATACTAATTTTTAAAGAGAAGATATGAAATGTAAATAAAAGGATAATCTTTGAATTATAGACACATTTGTTAAAAAAAAAAAAGTGTTGCAAATTTTTGCACAGTATAAATTGATAATTGTTGAAAGTTCTGCTTTCTCTTTCATAATTTATTCCCAATGAATTTTTTCAATTCTCCTTCAGGTGACAGCAGACACCACTGGAGTCACAGCTGTGAGCTTGTGACAATGCATTTGAATCCTGTAAACCTCATTCTGCAAAGGATATCTGCCAATATATTGGATTAATTGTATTTATTGACAAGAATACTGTCATGCTTGATTCTGTTAGACCAAGCAGAAACCTTTGATTTAGGCATAGGGTTCTCACTCACTCACTCACTCACTCACTCACTCACTCACTCACTCACTCAGGTTATTTAATCCAATCATTAGGTTCATTTCATGTTTTCCTGTTGACTTAATTGAGGTCATTATCTGTCAGTATAATTAACATAAAGATATTATGACATTGATAATGTTGGCAATATTGCAAAGAATATGACTAAATACTGGATGAAGATATAGAGGGGAAATGAAAATGCATTTGGTGAAGCTATACTGGACAAGGTTAACAGCTTCAATAGTAAAAAAACACACGTGAACACAAAAAATGCCACTTGTTTTGAAAATATCACAATAAAATTGTTATATATTAATGGAATGTCTTATAGAACTATTAACACATTTTAGATTGTCATTTGAATTATATACAATTTACTGATATGGCTGACATATACAAAGTATTTTTTAAATGTGTATTGTGCTGCATTACTTCCAATGGCTTCACTCTTGAAATATTGAACCATTATGAAAAAAATGAAAGAAAGAAAGGATTGTATTTTACAGAACTGCAACAACTATAAATGCTTCGTTGTTAATGAGAACACTCAACCTATTGAAAACTCAGTGACATGACCAAGAAAGTAATTATAGAAAATATGCACAGCAAATCTGGAATGTTTTTGCTGAATTTTATAAATTAGAAACTTTGTTTTTTAGTGGTTAAGAATGAGATATCATTAAACTATTCCCTTGACTAGGGCAAGGTTAAAACAATGCCCATGACAGCAGCTATATATAAACCACTTTCTTTACCAAATGAAACAACTTTTATTATTATTGTTGTTTTGGAAGAAAGCAACAAAATGTGACCAATAATGATTGGTAATACCTCTGAAATTGACCTATCATTTCTTGGAAATCTCTCTAGTACATGGATCTTCCAGTTGAATATTACCCGATGTAACACAAAGGTTAAAGAGAGGTCAAAGTACTGAGGAAATATAAAACATTAATATTCCATAAAAAAAAAAAGAGATCAGATTGTTACAAATCTAAGAAATAGAACTGCAGAGGAAGTAGAAATGGCTAAAGAAAAAAATGTGAACTGCAAGATACTTCAGAAGACTGGATAAGGAATAACTTGAATAATTTTGAAAGTGTGTTTGCTATTCAGTTGTAGAGCACAAGCATTTGATTATATCTTTTCTTATCTTTGTTAACATTCATCACTTGAGGAAAACAAGAGAACTAGCAGTTCTCCTTACTGTTTTACTTATTTTTATTCCAACATCATTAAAGAAATTAGTTATTGATTTTGTTGACATTTATGGCTAATCAATTTTTTCAGTGTTTCAGAATAAAGTATCTGTTGCGATGCACTTTGAACAGTGAAATTCTTTAAACAACCTAAAATATGTGGACCCATTACTAGAGCAGGCCAAGATTGTTTCTGTTCAGAAAATGCCAATTCGGTTAAATTTTGCATTAGAAATTTATTGCTTCCAGCAGTATATCTGAAAAATTAGTTTGAAGGTCTTGTGGTTTAACCCCAGCCAGCAGCTAAGCCTCACACAGCTGCTTTCTCCCTTCCCCACGAGCAGGACTTGGGAGGGAACTATAAGGGTACCTGTGAGAAAATTCATAGGCTTAAATATGGTTCCATAAGTAAAACAAGAGCTGCAGATACAAGAAAAGCAAAACAAGGAATCATTCACTGCTTCCCATGGGCAGGCACATGTTCAGCCATTCCCAGGAGAGCAGACCTTCATCACCATCAGTTCACGTTCCTCCCCTTCTTCCTTCTTCTTCACACTTTATAAACTGAGCATGATATCACATGGTCTGGAATATCTCTTGTGTCAGCTGTGGTCACTTGTCTTGCTGCATCTCCTCCCAACCCGCCGTGCAACCCCAGTGTCCTTGCCAGTGTGGCAGGACAAAGAGTAGGAAAGGCCTTGGCTCTGTGTAAGCCCTGCTCAGAAATAACAAAACATCTCTTTATCATCAATGTTTGGTTCACCACAAATTCAAAACCAGCCACTGTGAAGAAAATTGACTCTACCCAAATCAAAACTGATACAGAAGGGAACACATTTTTGGCCAAATATGAAGGAAAAGATCACATATTAAAAATCAGTTTAATGGTTAGATCATAAGCCTGAGGTATGATTAGCAAGATGAAATTCCTCTTCTCTCAGATTCATAGCATGTACTTAGATGTCTTACAGTATGAGTGCCCTAGTCATTAGCTCTTCTATACATTGACATCCTCCCCCCTAAGGCTTTGTAAGCTGTTCTATATTTCCCCAGTCTTGAACCAAGAGACCCATATCAGTGTCTTATAGACTGGAAAACTTGTTTCCCATCCATCTTCATCTGTATTTAAATATTTTACTTCTCCTTAGGCTGATGGTCTTCCTTTAAGTTCTTGAAACATGATGAAACTGGGAGAAATCTGCAGGTATTATTCCATCCTCTCACTTTCCAATAAGGAGACTTGTTGCCTTGATTCTTCCAAGCTTTCCTGATGCACTTTCTAACTTAATGTTTGGTAGTTCCTAGTTCACTTCTCACGCCTGGATGCTATAATTAGAAGCATGTTTATGTTAAGACGAGGTTGTTAGAAATTCCTTTCCCTTGAAAGTGGAACAATGATGGACAATTGCCTTGACCAATGGGATAGGAGAGGTGTCCATCTTCTCCTCCAATCCCTAGTCCATGTGGAAATACTATATAACATGGAGTCAGATAAATAAAATTCCTTTTTAGCCTTCTCTCGAGAATGTGTGTCATGTGTGTCCTTGTGACTGACCCATAGCAACATAGACTCATAGCCACCTGTTTTTAGTGTATGTTATGGGTCTAAAGAGGATTAATCTAAAAACTCTAAGAGCCCTTCCTAAAGCCCCATGATAAAAAAAAATATTTTGATGTAGCTGACTTCACAGAGTAATGACTTGCCATGACTGGCAGTTCGCAGATTTATAAATTCTGGGCAGATGAGTTGGGAGTTTGGTATACCAAACCCTCAGCTCTTGTCTCCTTCACACACCAGCTTTTTGCAGTTCTAGTGGTGGTTGGTAATTTATTATATATTAACATTAATATATTAATATTCATCATTAGCAAACCTGCTATCCCACTGTCTTCTTGACAATGTTTCCAGCTGAACTGCTCTCTGAGGTTAGATTCTTCATAATTTAAGGTAGAATTAGGAGAAAATGCCCACTTTTGGGGTCAAGGAATACATGTTTTGCAAGTACCACTTGTAGATTTTTTTTACAATTTATAAATAATAACTTCTGAGAGAATGAAACATTTATTTTTTATTTTGGGAGATTGTAAATATATCAAAAGTGATTTTTGATTCCTTTTAGAAACACAATCACTGAGTCTGTCCTGGGAAGCTAAATAGTTCAGGAATGGGTTCAAGAGCTCTCTGTGTTTAACAGTACTGTTAATTGTTAGCATGATCCCTGGCTTGGTTTTGTTCTGTGCCAGCTGTGCCTGGGCACACTTAGGGAGTCACTAGGGACAGGAGATCATTCCTAATAGGCCATTTGGACTTGGCCACTGTGTTCTGGGAGGGAAGAGTGCTTAGATCTGTGCACCAATAAGAGCTGTGCACTGCCAGCTGGCCTCAGCTCCACAGAATGATCCATGCCCCATTTAATTTACTGGTGTAGATGTAGCCAGTAGAACTGTGGCCAGCACAAGAACAGATGAAGCAGGAAAGTTTCAGTAGTCAAGATTGTTTTCACCTCAATATGAGCAGCACTTCAAGTTGCCTTTTCCTAGACCTGCATAAAAGTTTCTATTCTTGAAAATGTTATTTTGAGGTTATAAAGAATTATTTTAACCTTTTTATTTAAACTACCCAAGCTAGGGAGTGCTCTAGGGAAGCACTTATATGGTGCTCTGAGTGATTTCATACTTATCTATTTAATTATCTTCACTCCATAATAAACTCTGCGTTGTAATGGTAGGTAGTGCTCTACCTTGTTCTAATTAATGAATCAGTTATGGACAGTTAATGGACAACCTGCAGAGTCAGAGTCTGCTAATTTAGAGAGCATCTCGTTAATTTGTTGAAACATACTGATGCTGTTCAAGATGCCCAACCATTGGAATGATAAAGTATTCCTCCCAGACAGAAACTGATAGTCACTGTCAGAAAAGCTGGAGTTAAAGACAAAGTACTGTTTCTTTAAATCTCACAGTGCGGAGACAGTTCACCCTTCAAAATGATGCTTCTTTAAAGACATTTCATGAATAATGCATCAGAGACATGAAGAGGGTATCTGTGGTTAAGTATAGTTCTGAGGCATATGGCTCTTGGTGGTGAACCCATTCTCGTGTATGGACATCAGACAATTTTGGGAACCTGAGGCCACAGTGGATGTGCAGTAACTACGGATAATAAACTGGGAGCAGAGCACAGTGCTGGCAAGCACTCAAAAGTTTGTGTGCCTGTGTTTTGGAAGGGAGGGTATCATGGGTACCAGTCAAGGCACTCAAAATTACTCCAGTCAAACAGATGCCTTCCAGGACCTGAACTGATGTGACACATAAAACAGGCTATGAAAATGTGTAGTGGTAAAATGGAGTTTGAATAGCAAATAGCTAAATAGAAAAAAAATCCAAAAACATTTAGTGAAACACTGTAAACAGAAAAGCTCCTAGGGACTTAATTGGTTGGTTTGCATGAACATCAGGGAGAGCAATTAAAGAGAACATTACAGGGAAGATAAATTATTTCTACCCCTTGCAGAGGATAATCTCTTGAAAAATAATAAGGATCAGGTATTATCAGAAATAAAGACACTCAGACAAATTGATTTACTGATGAGCAGCAGGTCCTGAGCACGGGACTTTACATGTGTCTGAGTGCTGGAGTTTGAGAGTGAATCTGCTGAGAGTATAACACAGGTTTTTAACTTCTAATTAAAGTGATTTGTAGTTCTTAATTCTCAAGTTTGTGTGAGTGTTTGAGTGGATGATGTGTATGTCTCCAAAATTGCTTAGAGAAAGATATTGAACACTGAATACTGACAAGTTTTCTTTGAATAACTGGTACAATGGTTGAAACAGTAATTCAAATATAATTTTTAAAACTTCCTGGTGAAAGGAAAATAAACAAGATTGACTTCACACAAGAATATAGCGGGAGTTTGGCTCTAAAGTCTTTCCAGTGTAGGCAAAAAAATTGGTAGACAAAATAGGATTGGAAATATTAAATGGGGTTTTCAAAGTGCTTGCTAGATCCCACATGGAAAGTCCTTGGGGCAGCTAAACAACAATTGATTTACAGGCTTGCAGTACTATCATGGAATAATAACCTGGTAAAAGATACAAAAGGCATTCAAATTTCATCCAAAAAAAGACAGGGTTGTTGCCTGACCTTTCGCTTAGTTTACATACAGTTAAAAATATTCACAAAGAAGGAAAGAGCAAAAAAGTGGCAAAATCTGTATATGACAGCTACTAATATTAACCAACTCAGGAAACTCCAGAAAGACCTAAGAACATTAGAATAGCTATACTGGGTCAGATTATAAATCAGCTTTCTCCAGGACTCTATTTCTGATAGCAAACATGTAAGAAAAGAATATACCAAGAAGAAAGTTGAACGTTAATATTTCTCCTGGTATACTTCCTAGATTCTAGCTATCTGCAGCATAGAGACTTACCAAGAGAGAAAATCCATCTAAGACTTTGTATTTAATAAATTCAGGGAATCTAATGAGTTGCTCGATGGCAAATGAAATTCAATAAAGATAAATACCAAGTAACATAAACTCTAATAAATAATTCGATTTATACAAATTACTGGGTTTTAAATTAGTGGAACTCACTCTGGGTAAAATAAAAAAAAAATTCTAAGGCACCAGTGTGAACCCTTTATTCTTTGTTATTTGTATATTAATTATTTGTATTGTAACAAAATCTCCATACGCTGAGCAGGCCTCTACTGTGCACATCCATTACATACAGAGAGTAAAAAGTCTGTAGCCTGAAAAACCTTGCAACCTGAGTACACCAACAGACAGGCAGATGTGGGAGAACAAGGAAACAATGAGGCAGTATTGATCAGAAGGATAAGCAGTGGTGTCAGATTAATTGACCTTTGCTCATTCTGCATTGGTGGTCAAAAAGGAAACAACATGTTAGCATGTATAAGGCCTTTACATGAATCAATGAGTTCTAATCTTACCATCTCAAAAGGCTACAGTAAAGCCACAAAGAGCTTAGAGCCAGAGGACAGAAATGCAGAAAAGAGAAATGTGAGATTCAAAGGTTGGGAATAGTTAATTTAGATGGGAAAACATGGTTTCAAGATGTGAAATTATAAAGGAATAAACAATAATGACATGCAAAGACTGTATAAGGTGGATGTCCCTAATTAGCTATTTACTCATGTAGGGCATAGCAGACAAAAATTTTAAAAAAACAGCATTTGAAATGTAATTTTTCCTCTCATTCTGATTACTTAGTATATGGAATGAGCTGTTATTTGTCTAAAGTCACTATGACTGAAGACACTTTGGTTCTATTCAGACTGGAGCTGCAGGTTAATCTGGATCATGCCATGTGTAATTGTGATTCTCTTTTAATAGTGCACATCTCTATGCACCCAGGCATTGTCTAATCACCATCTCCTTCCACGAAGGACAGGAAAATATTTTCCTCAAGGATAGTTTAGGCAATCATTGTTCAACACTGGGTTTCTTGTTGCTCTCTCTAGCTCATCATGCAGGACACCCAATGTGAAAATAGCGGTCTGATGGAGACCGAAAATTTCTGTGACCTTTAATGAGAAATTTTATTAAATCTCAGAACTGAGATTGTAATGTATGCCTAAAGATAACTCACAACATTCAGATTTAACCTGCACTTAGTTTTCAGTTCTTGCTCACCGCTGGACTGCAGTGAGCATTTCAGGAATGTCTTTTCTTATCCCTCCCTTCTCTAACAACTGTGGAAGAAGGGAGAGGAGGGAAAAATGCAATGTTGAACTGATTTAGCTACAAATGGTATGCTGACTTCAAGAACAATTAGAAACTGTACAATGAATAATTCAGCATTTTGTCACTTCAGGGGTTTCCCATTCTGCCTTTATAACTCAGAACATCTCCTCCCCTCCCCCTTCTCATTAAGGGGAAATTGTAGCTGGAGAAGCAGTCTCCAGGGTCTGCCTGCTGCTCACCACACAGGTGGCATTCCCTGGGGGCTTGTGGGCAGCCCCAGCTGGAGACATGGACCATGTGCATGTGGACCTCTGTGTAACACATGGCCTGGCCATGCAACTACCAAACTTAAGAAGGCATTTTCTGTTAAAATGTTTTTTCTTTCTTATTCTGTACAGTGTCAGGATGTAAAATGAAATTAAAGGGAAATTGCATTGTCTGAGAATCCTGGAGTGCTAATAATTTACAACAAGGTTTATTTATTTATTTATTTTTCTCTAGCAGAGAAAACTTACTCTCTAACAACAAAGTCTGATTAAAGACAGGAAAAGTGAGTAAGAGATGAGTGGGCAGACAGGAACACTCTCTAAGTGGAACAATTTTCTAGCACTTATTTTATCTGAGGAGCTGAAGACCTCATGTTGTCCTTCAAATGAAATTACAGGCATTCAATGATGTTTATATGTTCAAAACACTCAAATAAACAAACAAAAAAACCTTCTCTGCAAAAAACTCTTTTCTGCTCTTGCTGCTACTCTCAATAGGAGCATTGCATTGAGATGACAAAACATTTAACAAAGAAAACCTGCACCTAAAGAAAAGCTTTAAAATAGGCTTCCAAGGACAACATATTGTTCTGGCTCAGAATAGGACTCTGCTTTTTAAAAGTCAGGGTTTGCAAGTCAGTCTATTTATAGTGCCAAGGTTTATTATTGTGGTGTTCAAATTTATATACAGAACACTAAATATTATGTTATAAGGGGATTACCAGTGCGGCCAGATGAGTGCTTATATTTCGTGATTTGTTTATGTTTTGTTTTTTTTAAATTGTACAGGCATGAAGCATAGTTTCTAGCATATATTTTAAGGAATTATTCAAGCCACGTTGAGGTCCATAACAAAAATGGGGCCAAAATCACTGCACCTGATTGCTGCAACTGAGATATTAGTGAATCTTTATTTGCTCTGATATTTTTCTATCTACATATGTATTCCCATATAAACATCCTTCTCACATACTAATAAAATTGTTCGCCTTGCTAAACATCTCTGCAGAGCTCATTACCCCCTTCAGCCTCTTCAGAGCACAGAAAATATGATGCAGATTCTAGGCTGATTGCAGATAAGGCCAGATATATTTCTTAGTACCTCTTCTTCAGTCTTATATTCCTAGTGTGTCCCTTTGGCAAAGCACTCAGGTGAAATACAACTGTAGTTGTTTGATGAATTATCTTAAAGCTATGGTTTCATAAGCTAAAGCTGCCCTGTCAGTGAAAGGAGCAAACTCCTCCTTTGCTGCCAGATGAGGACTCTTGAAAAACTCATTGTGGTCATCCAGACCATTGTGGTCGTCCTATTAAAGGCAAACTCAGTGGAAAATGAGTGGTTTTTATCAGAACAGTCCCTAAAGTGTCTGATTGCTTGGTGGCACAGTGCTGTCATGGGGTGGGCGTGGACAGGAACACCACATGGGTTGGAGTCAAATTTGCATTCCAGATCAACTTCCAACATTAGGCAGCTGTACCCTCAGTTACTTCCTTTGATTTGTCTGTATCCCAGGACTCCACAGCATTCCTAACACACCAGCTAAAGGTACAAGATAATTGTTTGTAATTTTCAGTGCTGCCGAGCCTTAGTTCATAAGATGTTAAAACTTGTGAATATTAAAGTCTAATATACCCCTGTGTGCATTTGGTAAGATATTATACAGAAAATGGCTTTCAGGAGCTTGTAAGGCTATTTGTAATGTGAAGTTGACTTGTCTAGATGGTAGAGAATAGCATATGTCTTCAACATTAGTGACAGTTTTGCCGACTTTTAGTATTGCAACACTTCTGCAGATAAGGCTATAAGAGTAGGTTGTTTCAAGAACCACAGAACAGATGAAATTAGTCATTAGCTGTGACTACCCAAAGCTGTGCACATTTGTGTTTGCCAGTCAGTACACTTGGCTGACTGGCCAGTAGGTACATGTGTTCTGCTGCCAAAACAAGACATGTAACAGATGAATTCTGCCTGTCTTTCCTTTTCTGGTGTTCTCCTTTAACCAAGCAATATTCTTCATGGAACTTGCAGGAATTTCATTATCTTTGACACCTCAATTTCTTTTTCCAATTCACTGAAAATTAATCAATAATGCAAAATGTCATGAGTGTGGTCTGACAAGGAAATGCCCATCAGTTATGCTGTATATGCTTTAAGAAACCAATGACAAAATACACATTTAAAATAAAATGTTGTAGAAATATTGCAGAGATTGAAACATAATGTTCATTTCAATTGTTACACACATGAGCAGAAAACAGTCCAGCTTTGAAAGGATATCCAATAGCTTTTTTTTTGTCTTATCTCCATGTCTCTTTTGTTTGTACATTCCTATTGATGTTTAACCACTCTCCTGTATATCTCCAATTGCTTTTTTGTTTTTTTTTACTGCAGATCACATAACTTTAGGCAATGACAGTATTTATTATTATAATTTTTTTATAATATTCTATTAATCAGCCTTATATAAATATTTCATAAGTTAATTGCCTGGAATACAAGCACCATGAAAACCATATAAGAGGAACTCCACATGAGTAAAGAGAATGCAATCTGTTTTCCTGCTCTGAATGATTTTGAAGCCTGTCTATTGCTTCCCATTATATCAGATAACCTGATAAAAGATAATTCTTTCTACAAAGTCCATTCTTCTCAGTGTCAACAACTATTTTGTCTACAACACTGCTGTGTGATGACCAACAGTTCAGTCAGCCCCTGAGCTATGCTGCCTTGTGTAGGGAAACAAGTTAGCTGATTTTGGGACTTCTAAGGCCAACATGAAGCTTAGGATAGCATTTTTATCACTTTAAATCATTTAAAGAGGCAATTTTCACAAGAAAGCAGGCCTTGAAACTTGTTTTCTGTGGTCCTAACATCTCTACCCTCACTTTTGACCCAAATATGTTCCTCCCCACGTATGTATTTTCAAAAGGCCAGCTTAATTCTCCTACATATTGCATCTCACTCTGTGGATAGGTTGTTCCTAAGCTCTCTTGTGTTCCTAATTGACATAGATGTCAATCTATGAACCATCTTTAAAATGTATTAAAATTTTCTCATTGTGTACCTTAATTTTCATGTGTATTTGCATATTTATATCTTTACTCTTGATGTATCATCTTTTATTTCTCAGGCTTGAATAAAGAGCGTTACCATAGGCCTGGGGCCTACATGTGATAGGGAACTTCTGTATATTAGTACAACATTGGGACAATGGATACAGGAGGGTAGAATAAACCCTCTATCCTAGTGGTATTTAAGACTAAAAACAGAAATGGAACATTCTCATCAGTTCTGTATATTTTTAAATCATAAAATCATAAAATATCTCTAGTTGGAAGAGATCCATAACCATCATGTAGTCAAAGACCCAACTTTATAAATACATATATGGATGTATGAATGTGTAAGAGAGAAAACAATATTCAAAATCTTTCCCCTTATCTTGAATTTTGTTGTAGTGATTCTGGTTTTTAATTCCAAAGCCCTGTGAACTGTGTCAGTACCACTGACAGATGGCTGAGGGAAAGACATCGAAATCTACTCAGTAAAACCCATTTAGATGGAATGGCTGAATTAGGCATGCGCTTTGTGAAGTTGGGCAGAAGATAACAGAATGTTATGACTAGCACATTTCAACAATCCATTTTTAGAAATGTCAATTGCTCTGAGTTAGTCAGAAAACAACAGCCCCCGGCTGTGCCCAAGCCCCAGCCCTGAGTTTGAAGGACAGTCATGGCTAGCAGTTGCCAGCAAGTAGTAGGTGTGATGCTGAACACCTCGAACTGTTTCTCATTCTGCCTGGGGCTGGTGGGAAGCACCACTGCAGGTTCTACACCGGGTGCACAGTGAGCTCAGATCACACACAAAGTGCAGACCGATGTCTTAGATTGCACAATATCTGGAATAACTTTAATAGAGACCTGACATCCAGTGTCTCAGACCATTGTGGTTCTTTAAATGGTCCTGTATTTCCAATTTTGGATCCTTCCTTTTCACAAAGACTGAACTGCCCTCACTAAAGTAGTCCTATTAGCACTACACTTGGTTAATCTTGTGACTAATATCTATTTTTAAAGTAACTTGAACAAGAAATCATTAGATAAATAATTCTGCCTATCATGTAAATTTGAAGGATCTCCATTCTCAGAAAGTGGGCAGGGGAAAATATGGGGAAAATGCAATATTTCTGTGTTCTTGCACTTGGTGGCCTGTTCTTTTCTTCCATTCTCCTGGTGTAGGGTTATGGTTACTCGGTTAGTTGAACTCTTGGTCTGAAGCAGTTCACCTGTTCTCACCTACTTTAACTACTTGATCCCATGAGCCCCTGAGTTCTGTAGGTTCTTTTTAATCTGGTATGGAAGTTCATTTAGTGTGTGTGTTTTTCTCCAGTGCAAATGGAGAATCAGATGAACCTCCAATTTCTTCAAGAAATCCATTCTCCTTCAAGATTTCCAAACAAGCCAGCTAATAAATGCTTCTCATAGTGAGTGTGAACAGTTGCTTAGGCGTGACCCTACTGCCCAGGTGACTTATTGTCTCTGACATTCTTGAATGCTTGCACATACTCAGTCTCCTAATACATCCCCAAAACTGCAGCTTTCTGTTTGTGAGCAAAAAAGCTTTTTTAGATGCCAAAAATATTCCTGTCAGACTGTAAAAAATCCCTGATTTTCAGCCCTCACTCAGAAGTGGAACTGTCCTGGTTTGTTCAGACTTTTCTCCTCGAGGCACTTAGGATATATCACAGAAACCTGAAACTTTTTCTTCCACTTTTCTCCAAATTTACAAACAAGCCTACCCTGACAGACTGTATCACAACTACCAACCTTGCAGCTTCGGAAGATTAACTGAGAAACCCCACAGAGCCTGCTAACATCATGTAATTGACTGAGGAAGCACTTCTAAGGAGTAGTATAAGTAACTCCCTTCCCTCTAGACTCTCAGCATTGGCTGTTTGCTTTTGAAAAGCT
>VYXF01010193.1:539160-553112 GCA_013397295.1 Polioptila caerulea | reverse complement strand
CCAGGATTGGTTGTTTTCTTTTGAAAATTTTTTTTTTTTTTTTTTTTTTTTTTGGGAAGGAAAGGGCGCAGGGGGTGGGAAGGAGAATGAAGCCTTGACTGCACTTTTCACTGCTTTAAGAAGGAAAAATCAACTGTATTCATGCAGGCTGTTCCTGTTTTGTCACTTGTCTGGATTGCTTGCCTCTGCTTGGAAGATTTAAAGCATTTTCAGAAAAGTAATCTTATCGCATGAGAGGGCAATTAGACATTTCGTAATCCTATCACCCCTGTGCTGAAATTACCATGCCAGTTAGCAATAATTCTGCTTCTAAGAACAGAGTGAGCAGCAGCACAGCATGAATTATTTAACTCGATGCTGCGCTTCCTGTTTTCAAGTCACTGGAATAATACTGGCACCACAGACAGTAATTATCCCCAGGACAGAGTAGAAACAGTTAATAGAACCTGCCTTTTAAATCAATATTATTAATTCAAGGAAAGAACCAGCATGTACTATCTGACGCCTATGGAGTTTTGATCTGGGCTTGATGTCACGCTGAAGTAAGTGGTAACCATGGAGATTGGAGCTTGTGTCTGCGTATCCCTCCCTGCCAGCGAGCTGTGAGGAGTGTTTTTGGAGAGGAAGTGCCCATCTGTAGTCAATCACTATTGTTCTGGCAGAGCCACATGCCAGCCTCGCTGCAGCTCTCTGAACTGCGTCACGACACAGCAGTGTCAGTCCCTCGGAATAAAGACTCCCTGTTGAACCAAATTTATCCACCCTGCCATTTTCACTGTCAGTTGATTATCTGCTTGTATTTTCTGGCTGTGTTAATGCAATCTCTTAGCACTGTTATCATAGGATCCCTACAGCTTGATACCTCACAGTTCTGGATGGATCTTCTTGTGTTTCCTTGCTTTCTTTGTCGCCTTCTTCACTTAATCAAGGGAAAGCACCCATACTACATCAGCTGCTTTGCTTGTTCTCTTTCCTCTTACATGCAGAAGACCTTAAAAGCCTGAATGTGCTTTCTCCACTGTACAAATTCTTAGCAAGCAAAAACTGCTTGTAATAGATCCTTTTATTAAATCATAATTATTAATTGTCAACATATGTTCCTGGAGCAAAGACTGGCAGTTTGGCACAGTCCACCATGACTATTGAACATACCTGTTTATTAACCAATTAAGTAATGGGCGAGTATGGCAGTGGCATATGAAATCAGGGCATTATTACCAACTGGAAGATGTCAGACAAAATTACCTCTGCTACCTGAAGGCAACGCAATGAGACATTTTCCCAAATACCAGGTGGAGTTCGTGTTCTTATTTTATATTCCTCTTTAAGTACAATACTCAAAATAACGTCTGATAAATTTCTACCAGAAATTCCTTGAAGTAACTGTCTCAAATACCATGCACAGAATGAATCAGCTATGATGGAAAAAGAAGATTTATTTAACTATTTTCCCCTTTATTTTACTTCGCCCTCATTTTTCTCTTCTCTATCTCTATTTTGTTTATCTCTTATGTCAAGTAAAGATGCATTTGAGCTATCTAGGGTTCTCATTGAGAGTGATGCAAGAGGTTTTCAGAACAGCCATTTTATGTATCCTCTTCTGCCATCATTCTTGGAAATGACTGAACATTTTTATCAGAAACACCAAAATGAATTAGCTTTAAGCAGATATCTGGCATGAAAAACTGCAGGAAAAACAATCAAAGTTTAATAAATTCCTATAATGATAAACATTTGGATTGTGAAGAATGTGCCTGCCAGGGATGCCGGGGTCTTACCTAGCCACTGAATATTGTCTACACACACTGCTACCAGTGGCAGGTCGATTATCACTTGAGTACTCCCAGCCTGGGTGCAGGTGTAGCATTCAAACCTCAGCTTGTGCTGTATGCGAACGCTCCTAATTACATCATGAATGCAGTTTTGTATTTGCAATCAGCCCTACTGCTATAAACAACACACACATTTCTTTAGTTCTAGATGGGGTGTTCAGCAGGGCTGCTATGGAATTGTGATCTCCAACTGCAGGGATGAACAGGAAAAGAACAACTTTCCCTCACTACCATCCCCTCCAACATGTTTTATTTATATCCCTTCCATTCCAGCTGGCATTCACACTGGCAACTCTGGGATCTCTGACCCTGAACTAAACTGCTGCAGGGCTGATCAGGAGACTTGACAAGTACTTGGTGAAGCTGAAGTGCTCAGCAAATGCTCTAACTTTACTGACTCTATGCATTTGAAAATGAGTTTGAAAGGGATGTTTCTGAACACTCATCAGTTCTATAAGCAGCATGTTTTTAGATTTCCAAAAGAATTGTCATACCACATGATTTTTCATTGTAATTGTGGGGTTTCCTGTGTTGTGAGGGTTGACTGGTGATTTTTGAGCTTTTGAGGTAGCCAGTTTGGATGAAGAGTCCAGCCACACTTAAACAAAGCTAATTTGCAAACAGACAAGCAGTGTGTCTAAGCTAAGCAAGGAAACATAAGCTTTCACTTCTGAAAATGAGTGGTAGATTTGATTCCTAGTCATGGAGAAAAAAAAGAAAGCATTACTCTCCAGGTGAAAATCCCTGGTGCTTGGAAATCAGTAAGGTTAACAGGGAAATAAACAATATTTGGGGAGATGGATGAACGTATTTTAAAGTATATTTAAACTATCCATCAGAAGTGCATAGAAATTGGCATATTCTCTCAGAACATGTAAATGTTACTGAATTTTCATTTTGATAAGGCTTTCAATTAGAAAGCATCTAGATAAGTTTACTTTCTTTTATACAATGTTGGGAATTTTTCACCTGGTTGACTGAAAATTCTAGCATATCAGCTACAGAAGACCTTAGACTATTTATTTTTTTAATAATTGCTCAGAGTGACCACCTGAAATCTGAGATATCTAGGATTTATAAAATCTCCAGCTTTTATGCAACCTGCCAAGGGGGGAATCCAACTCTATGTGGGCAATTCATAAATAATTTTGGTAACCAGTGTGACATTTTTGATAAAGCAGAACATTTGGAGGTAAACATCATGTAGGATTCTACACAAGGATATCTCATGCTCTAAATCAGGAGTTCTCACAGTATACTTGTCACATTTGAGTCACATTCATTGATTTAAATCGAATATCTTCCTTGGGCAATGTTCACCTCTTATAAAAGAGATGATTAATTCCACATAGAGGAAACTCTTTTATTTCTCCAGCCTGAATTATTTGGTTTCTTTGCTCTTCTATTCTACAAAATACCACCAGGAAAGAGATAAAATTTCTGAATATAATTGTAATTATTTTTTTTTTCTGTTTAATCTTTTTTTCTGTTCCGTGCTGTCCATTATGCAACAGGGAACTAAGATTTTTCATAAACTGAAGGAGTCTGTATGAAGACTAACAACCAAATATTGTATTATATATATGTTACATTATAATAATTTTGAGACACTGAGGTGTGGAACAACATTCTTGTTGCTTTATCAGAAATTTGACTTCATCATTCTTCTAGAGTAATGCAAAACTTATGAGCCCCTTTGTGATCCTACATCCTGTAAGTCCTAGGACTCTGGATTCTGGAAATGTTCTCTAATAAGAAAGCTCCCTACCTCTGTTGGAAAGCTTTTCTATTTCAATATTAAAAAATAAATGAAAAAAAAAATGGAATTTAAATTAATATAAGTACATTATTTTATAAACATTACCAATTTGTTTATGAATTTTATTTTAAGAAGTTAATATTTTTAAAGACATGGACAACTCTTAACTTTTATATTACAAACACAGCAAAGACTTGAAGCTTTGCTCCAAACTTAAAATGAATGAAGAATATAAATATATGATTTCTTTTTCTTGTTTATACTTTTTTTTTTTTCAGTCCATTTGTATTCTTTAGCATCTTTTCAATGCACTCAAAAGGACATGTTCAACCTCTGTCAGAAGCCATGGCCTATTTTATGTTCTGAAAAGTCTTACAAGAATGGCCCCCTCAAGCAACATATGGCCCAATTTATTTATGATAGTGCCAAAAAACTATTTCCAGGATGTTCGTAGGTCAAGAGCTCCTCTGAAATAGAGAATGCCTTAAAGACCTATTGCACTGTTTATTATTTAGTGTGTGTGTGTGTGTTGCACTCATGCCCCAAGGCCACAATCAAATCAAAAAAGTTGAGGGAGAATGAAAGAATGATGATCTTGCTTGCATTTTGAGACTCTCCTCATAGCTTTATCCGTGTATGTGTTTTCATCTCCTCTAAGTCATCAGTTTACCCTTCAAACATTCTTTTTAAAAATCTCCTTTCATTATGCTCCTATTTCTGTTTTTACCTGAGAGCTGTCTGGAGACACCTGTTTTACTGTAGTGGTCACATCCAGTAAAAGGACGCTTAAAACGGATGATTCAATACTTTTCTTTTTATATTACTTCTTCTTTTGCATGCATACAAAATTGTATATGATGTGAATTAAGTATCTCAGCAGCTTCTCAGGGTTTAAAAAACATTTCTAGATCACTTTTTTTAGAAGGTCTTTGGGAAGGGAGATGCTGCTCTGTGTAGAGAGCTGCAAGGCACTTAGGGAACAGGGCAGTGTTCAACAGTCCTAATGAGAAAGCCCAGCAGATCAAGTGCTTGTAATAAGATCCACCTAATTCTGTTTCTTTGTTTACCCATCTCCTTCCTAGTCCTCCCAAAGTCCTATTCCTTCTGGTTTGACCTTTTCTTCAGTCATGCAGTGAAATCATTCTGGATAACTAAGACCTGCCTTCCTGCACTGAGACATTTTACAGGGAAAGTGGAGCATTTGTGAGCAAAGCACTGACCATAAGGGTATAAGAAGGACCTAGTGGTAGTGAATTTTTCAGGTTTTATTTTTTGTAGGAAATATAGATTTCCCCCTTTTTAACCAAATCCACAGAAATCACAGTACATGCACTGCAACAATTCAATAATGTGAAAAAAAAGCCTATTTATAAGTATTTAATACTTGCCAGTGTTTGTGAGATATGACAGAACTTCTACTTCCTTAGCTCAAATTTGTAAAATATCTAATAATGAATACAGGATTAATTTGTCATGCTTATTCTTATTGATAAATATGTTGCAGGAATAATGTAGCAAAACCAAACTTTTAAGTTCTATAGTGGAACAAAACATATGTGAAATTGTTCAGGCCTCCAGAATTCCCATTACCATTTCTTGCTTTTGAGCAGGAAAGATGGGTCTTGAAGGACAACAGGATGAGGGGGACTATTTGGTGTAATTTTGGGGAGTTAGAAGAGTGATTGTGCAATAGGAATTAATCTATATTTGTTCTGGTTTAGGGATAAGTCTTGCAGGGGTTAATTAACATCACGCTCTGTTCATTTCTTTGTGCACCCTGTGGAAATGACTGTTATTCTTTAATTTATTTTTTCCTTGTGTAAAATTTTGTCCACTTGGTTGGGCTGGGGTCCAATTACTCATTGTGGCTTTAATTTGTATTTCTAAAGTTTGACTCGTTTGAAGCCTTTTTATGCTTACATTCCGAGTCGGCATAAGTAGGATGAAAAATGAGACTGCAGAGCACTGAGACCAGCAGAATTTTCAGCATCTGTGTGCAATAATGGGATTTGACTGACTTGTATGGACCTGAGACCAAAAACTACAGAAAGGAATAATTTAGGCTGTATTAGCTGACATGTGGAAGATGTTCCTACTATAAAAGTTATGTTGATTACAACAGGCAATCATTTTCAGAAAAGCAGATAGGCTTCTCTTGGTTTTGTGCCTTAGCTTATGTTCCTCTAGCCAGTTTCCATCCTACTGTATGTAGAACAGCTTGAACATCTTTAATAACCACATAAAATTTGTTAAGAAAAATATCCAAAATTCTATTCATCTATACTGCATGGAGGTTTGATTCATGAGCCTCTGAAGAGAACAGAGAGAAAGCAGACAAAGTGTTCTGGATCCTCAGTACAACTCAGGTTACTACACAGAACCTCCTACTCATCACAGTTTAGTGACTCACACGTGCTAAGCATAATGATTCCTCTATTTTTTTAATGTGCTCTCATGCTAATTTTCTCATTTACAATTATAAATGATACATTCATTTAAAAAAATTTGACAAAATCAAATTTCCAAAAATATTTAACAGAATAATTTTCACTCATTCTCAAATCAATTTTTTAAAAATTTTGTACATTATTGTAGCTACATTACATTAACTTCTTACAGTACGTGCCATGATAAAATATTGGGAAAGATGTTATTAACTATATTTTTCAATGCTCTTTCTGTGTGAAAAAGTTTTATATTACTGAATTTGAATAAAACATTGATCATAGAACTGTCAAATGAAACTTCTACTAAAATCTTGGCTGAAAAAGACTCCCCTTCAATTGTACCTTATTAGTCTTCTTTTCCTCCTGCTTTGGAGTTATATAACAGATTTCTTTCTAAACCTTTTTGATGTACTGTTCTTTCTTAATATTCCAGAAAAATGAGATTTTGAGTTCACTTGAATGCAAAGATCAATTTCTATGTTAAAATGAAACCACAGAACTATAGAACATATATCACTTTCAATAATTTGCAGTGATGTGCAGAGTTGTAGCTCTATAGTTAAAAAAAAAAAAACAACCCAAATCTATCAGCCAGCAGGAGATTTTAGGTGATTTTTATGACGTAGATAAACGTCCACACACAAAATCCAATAAGGTGCTGAGAAAGGCAGTAGTATGCAAACAGAAGGTAAAGTATTTTCTTGATTGTCTTTGAAGGATGATTGAATTCTGTCTGGGTAAACGGAAGATTTTTCTCTGCTGTGTCTAAACAATCTTCCTAAATATTACAAAATTTAAATTCAACATATTACAATAACGTAACAGAATACAATAGTTTTGCAAACTTTAGGATACTATATTTTTTCAAGTTCAAATTTTCAAAGAGCCCCTGGATCTTGCTATCACATCCAACGAACTGGTATTCAAAGGTGCCCATTATTCCTGTGGCAGGATGGTAGCACTGAAGCCTTCAGAGTATTCTGTCCCCATGGCATGAAGCCTCAGAGACAAAAGGAAATTCTGAGATGTTTGAAGTTATAGAGCAAGTGATTCTTAGTTGCAGACTTGACTAAAATTAATGAGAAAGTTTATTTTCTTTTTGGAGAAGACCTGAACTTGCTTTACCTGTGTCCAAATTCAGGATGACAAAAACAAGTTCTGGTCTGAAAGGCCTGTGCTTGATCTTCTGCCATAAGCTCTGATGGGTGCATGGCAGTGTTTGCTTTGGAGTTTGTAAACCCCCTGTTGTGATGAAGTGTGAGCAAAGCAAGCACAGGTCTAGGCACCACAGTGAAGATTTACAGTGCATTTTGTAAGGCCAAGGCTCAAATACACAGTAGTCCCTTGACCTGGAGGTAAGACTTTTGGAGATAAAGAGTTTCCCTTCTTCAGACAGATATGGGATACAAATAATACAAGCTAAATTAGAGAAAACTAAACACTATGTTATATCCTTAGGAACACTCTGCAATAAACCCTTTAGGCACTATTTGCACTCAGAAAAGACTTTGAACCAGCCTACATGAGTCAGAAATCAAGCATTATGTATTCTGGTGCCTTTTTTAGAGCCTTCATGGCAATAGCACACAATGTGTTCTGCTGCTTATTTTCCCTAACAAGTCTTTCTGCTGTTTCTGGTCAGTAAATTATTCGTACTGAGGTTCTCAGATGCCCCACAACAGAGGCTAAGTCAATACTGGTAGTGGTTCATTGTGAAATACTGCTAGGTCTCTTGGACCCTCTCACCACTTTTGTCTTCCTGAAAATTGCTTTACTCTCAGAAAGTTATGCTATTATCCACTGTATTCGGTAGAGAATCCATTTTAAAAATATGTTAAACTATTAAAGGAAGATTATTAGACTCAGGGAAGTATCTATGACTTTCTGTTGTCTGGAGAAGAAATTTAACAACTAGCTTAGATTAGAAGCTGAAGGCAGGTTTCAACGGGCTAGACATATGTATTTGTGCAATATCTTGCCTAGAGTATTTCAGATGTCTGCAAATCTGGTGGATATGATTGGTGGTGTAAATAGATTACAGAAGGAGCTAGAAATTGCTTGGATGACTCAAAAAACATTAGATAGCCATGTTGAGACAGACTGAATGTTGAGACACTAAATTTATGAGTACAGGAAGGTAACTGCATGTAAGCCAACTGTTTAAGTTTCTGCAATAATCAGTGAGGGTGCAACTAACACGTTACCTGAGGTGCCCCAGGGTACACAGCATAGCCTCTGACTGCTGCAACCAGAGGGTGTGGGCTGCCCTATAGGCACCATGACAACCTTCAGCAGGCATCCTGGACTTCTGGGGAATCTCAGATGATGCTAAACACCTATGGTTATACAGGGATGAATGTCAGATCTAGTCCATAGAGTGAGCAGAAGTTAGAAAGTTATTCATCTCGCCCTGAAATAGTCACCCACATTTGACCATCTCAGTAGCTCCCTGTACTGCCCTAAATCAGCTGACTAGATTAGGAAAGACTATAATTCAGCTAAGACACTAAATGTACACCCAGCTGCATGTCTGGGTCTGGAGCTGAAATCCACCTGCAGCTGATGGAGTTCTGAAGTTAGGGGAACCATCATCCATGACAAGAATACCTGACAGGCAATTCTCCCACTCTCGTTTAGCACTGTCATCCTCAGTTTGAAGAGGCTTATCAGGCTGTTAGCAACAAGCTGTTTATTTAAAATGTCAGTTATGTAACTTATGACTATTTAAATGATTTTTTCTTTATATTACAGTAAATTAGCTTCACTTAAGAATTACTCTCACTTCCTGCTTTATCCACACTGAGGTTTACGGAGTTCAGATTTTTGCTAAGACATCAGTGAATACAATAATTTAAGCAGTCTGAAATTCCAGCAGCTGCCTTTTCCTCCAGTTTCCATTTTTTTGAGTTGTTTTTTTTGGTGGGACAAATAAAATGCTGGGCAAAAACAGATCACTTGTAATAATGTTATTGGCTATGCAACTTTTTCTGCAATGTTCTCTGAGTGAAAGAGCCTGGGCGTCCCTTAAACACATTATTTCATAGATGAAAACTTAGCAGACTATATGAAAATACCCTTGCCTCCAGTCTGTCAGGTGTTGAACTTTACATTAGATTAATTCCAAAGAGTAAAATCATGGGAAGTATAGCACTAGCACAAATCAATGGTACAACTCAGTTTATCTAAACATATAGCTCCTATAGCCATACTCAGAAAACATAACTTTCATTAGACTTGCTGGCATAAGAATTGCCATTGCTATCAGCCTAGATGTAAATGCAATGAGTTAATTCAGAATTTTATGAACATAAGTGGAGAGAATATATGCTCATGATACATGGGCACTTTCCTTTCAAAGGTGAAGTAGAGCAGTCACATGATCAAGCAAATGAATTCTCTTTAAGACTAAAACTGCTTCTCCTTAGTTATGTCCCCATTCTTGCTCAGAACTGAACTTTTAAAAGTCCCTTCTGATTTAATCGGGCTGTTGAAATTCAACATATGCTCACAAAACCAGAGTGCAGGTAAACACTACAGAACAAATTTAGCTACACAAGGGCACAGAAGGAAGCAAGGACCTGACCTTTTAAATTTATATGCCTATTTACATGATTTGGAAGTGTATTTTTGTCTTCTCTAAAGAAAGGATGTGTAAGAGGCAAGCAGCTCTCTTGGTTCCTTGATCTACACAATTGTGGCAGGATTGATGTACATGATTGGCAGTAGCAAATGAGACCCAAAAGCAAGGGGGAAGCAGATTAAATTGTGGCTTCTTAATTTCTTTCCTAAGGCACTGATGGACAAAGGCAGCCATATGATACTCTGCCGTACTACGCTGAAAAAACTAGCTCCTAAAGCATAACAGATTTATTTTTACAATCAGATTTCCAGCTCCACTTTGCTCCTTCCTAAGCATGTTTGAGTGCAAAATCAGCTGTGGTGTGTGCAATAGTATTTGGTAAGAAGACAATATTCGACAAAAAGGCTTTTAATGTATGTATATAAAATAGAGACACGGGAATATGTTTTGTAATCATGCAAAGCCTGTCAAAAGGATTGAATGATACTGGAAGGCCAAAGGCAATAAAAGATCCCCAGTGTTTATGGATGTAAACTGTTCAACAGTTATCTCTGTATGCAAATATATTTCAAAAAATTTCCTATCATTTGCACACACAGACAAAATTGGACTCTCCGATTATAACAGCTGTGAAGAAATGTTCTTTTCTATTTCATTCTGAAATTTCTTGATCTTTATGCTCTCTTAGGTCTGTCTGTGAAAGCTTACACTGCTTGTAACAGTTTTTTCTGCTTCTGCTTGTACACTTTAGATACACAATAAGGAACATTTAAACTTTTAGACAAAGCAAGCAAAGAGCTAATAGAGCAAAACCCATCGGGGAAAAACAACACCCTGGCCCCTAATATCTAAAAAAATTAATTACATTTTATCTTCAAGCTGCATGTTGATAAAGGATGAGATGAAAGGAAAGAGCCAAGGCAGTTTGAAGGGTTTTGTTCCAGAAGTCAGAGCTAATTGCAGCATTGTGTGTCCTTGTATATCAGATATCTTGGCCAAAGGTTGTTATATAGAGTCTTGGCTTCACAAATTCTTTCTCTGTGCTCTATAATACATTAGCTTGTACTAATAGCATTTAAGATCTAGTTTAGGTATATAGCCAGCCTAAGTCAGGTGCCCCCAAAAAAATCTGTTTTCAAATAACTAAGGTAACTAATTTCTAACAACCAGAGAGCATAATTTAGACTAATTTTATAAATTTTTGAAATCACTGTGGTATTCCAAGGTTTCTTTGTATGTGGAAAAAACCTGAAAACTGTAAAACAGGTAAAAAAGAATTAATGTTTTGCACACTATTACTGCAGAATTTGAAATTTTACTGTCTTTCTTGCCCTCACAATACAAATTTGCCAGTTTTTAAGGATAATTATAGAGCTCAACAAACAAGAAATGAGGGACAAGTAATATGATTTAATTTGGGAAAACTGAGATAACAATGGAGCCATTTTCAGTCAAAGATGAAGGATGAATATGAGTAACAGGTCAAGGAATGAAAGAGGTTTTAACTAACAAACAGAAAATCATCAGTGAAATCACATTTACTTGGAGGTCTTAAAACTCAGTTTACTCCAGAAGCATCCAGAAGACAAATGTTTATATAGTTTCTCTTTGCAGCCACATCTGACTCCTGTATATATGAGAGATTGTATTTCTACTACAATATTTACCTTTTCATGTGTTACCATTCCTGACCTGTTTGGAAAATAAAAACCCCAGAAATGTAGGGGAAGATAGACACGAAGGAAGGAAGGAAGGGCGGAAGGAAGGGCGGAAGGCGCGGAAGGCGCGGAAGGCGCGGAAGGCGCGGAAGGCGCGGAAGGCGCGGAAGGCGAGGAAGGAAGGAAGGAAGGAAGGAAGGAAGGAAGGAAGGAAGGAAGGAAGGAAGGAAGGAAGGATAATAAAAAAGTTTCTTTCCTGACTAGCTGCATGGACAAAACCTTTTTTCCATTTTTCTTGTCCCTCCTAGGTTTTCTCTTGTCCATTAAGGGATCAGTATTCTAAAAACTCTCTTCAGATAAGGCATTATTCTTAGATACTGGATGCTATGCTGCTGGTCCTTCTGCTTTCTTTGATTTTTAAAGTCTCAAGAGGCTCTCTATTTTCTGTTAAACTTGTAACAGTAGATCAGATACAAAACCTGTTTGGTGCTGTGACTGAAGGCAGTGTGTGTAGGGAGGTACGCATTGGAATATTGCTTGTGAATGTTAGTAGATGCTATAATCACAGAGACAAAATCTCTGTGGCAATCCCAGCCTCTGCCAATCTCTGTGCACTGACTGGTTTTGGCAGAGACCTAGCCCATTGCCTTTTCATTACTCTCCTAATAATATAGTGCTGAACATCAGTTTTAAATAATTGAAACATGGTTTTAGAAAGCAGCAAAACCCCAGAAATAGTGTGTCACTCTTTTCAGTGACCAATATTTCCATATAAATGTTTGCTTTCAGCTGACAGTTTATGTTATGAAATTCCATAAAGCCTATGAAGACTCAACATACCCTGAATGGTGTGTGTGGCTGCAGAGACAGAGGGCAGGAATCTGAAGTCAGTGCATTTATGCCTGTTAACTGAAACAAAGCATCACTTATTGATCACTGAGGACAGTGAATGTCTGCTTGCAGTCCCTTACTTCCTGTGACATCCAGAGATAAACATGAAGATTTTTCATCAAATTGACTTCTACGTAAATGCAAACTTTCTTTTTCTCCTTCCTGTCTCCCAGTACTGCTGAAGTACTCTTTTACTCACTCAGTGGTTTCAGGAATTACTTTACTGTATGCCTAATTTGGGCTCCTGTTTTTGAAAAACTTGACAAAGGAATGGCTTATTGGTCTGAGCTCTGGCCTGGATTTGTTAGAAACATACTTGCTGCAGCCATCACATCTTTCCAATACACATGAACTCGCTGTTAACATGAAGAGAGACAAATTACTCATCACAGAAGAAACAAGCACAAGTGGGCCCCAGAAGTGCTGGCTGCTATAATTAGCTTATAATACTAATATTAGAACGTCATAGTCATGCCCTCTTCCCTAATGGCAGCCCTGCAAGATTCTATCTAGATTTTATGATCTTATATGGAAAGTAATTCAGCTATTTGGAGAGCTATGCTGTGTGCATACAAACAGTGAGACTACTTACGTCTGTTCTCTTTGTTATCAGTACCATTAAAAAGTCACATCAGTTGAGAGGATATGCTGCTTTATACTTTCTGCTTTTAATGTCTCTAAGGAAACCACTTTACTTAGGCACACTTAACTGTTCTTGCCATATCCACAATTTACACATAGGCAGGGCAAGGAGAAATAGTACATCAGAAATTCTGGTTTTTATGTAAATGTATCAGTATTAATCATCATTATGTTTTTTAAGTGGGAAACTCTGGTTTAACAAAAGTCCTGCATTTATGTAGGTTTCCACAAGAGTGAACTGCTATGGAGATACTGTGCCACAGGTCTGGTCAGCACTTTGAGGGGAATTTTTCTGTTACTGAAGGCCAGAAGGACTAGAAAGATCTATGTTTTGGTAAGATAGACAATGAAGATAGGGGGAGATGATGAAACAGTCCAAGGTAAAAATGTGCACTAAAACCATTAAAGTTTTCTCCTTCCTTCTTCATTTCATAGAAAGACTCCTTGTGTTTATGAAATATAAGGGGAAACATTTTTTTTTAGAGTAGAAATTCATACCCATGACAAGATAAAGAGGAATATTATTTTCACCTCAATCTACTTCTCCACAATTTATCAAGTGTCCTGAGGGACTACTTTTCAAAAGGACACCTTTTGTCACACACTGCTAATTTTACTTTCAAAATGTTTTTAAGCTTAAAACATTTTAGACCCAGCAGAATCTGGATGTGCCCATTATGTGAACAAGGTAGGCTTCATAACCACACTGAAGCTTCCATGGACATTTTTTGAATAATATAGCAAATTGGACAACACTGTTGGGAGCTGTAGGAGTTGGAGGCAGCTGGAATTCCCTTAGTGCTTCTGGCCTCCATGGTGCACTTCATTTTAGCAGCCCAAATTTAATAAAGGCTAAGGAATCACTATTCTGCTGAAGAGAAGAGGATTTACTAATCTGTGATTTTGTCTTTAGGAGTCCTGAGAGGTCTTATTTAAGACAGAGGGTATCATACCCTTTCACAATGGGACATTATCTATGTCAATTATAACTTCTGGGTTTCTGGCCTATTGGTCAGAGACATACTGGACTTGAATTATAGCAATTCTTCTATAAATATGTTTACCAAAAACACCGTCTGACCAAATATTTCAAGCATTCCTTCCAGACAGAAGATATAGAACTATATTTTATATACTATATAC
>VYXF01010193.1:375385-538959 GCA_013397295.1 Polioptila caerulea | reverse complement strand
TACTATAGAACTATATAGAACTATGTACTCATGGAACATGTAATTCAACACAACCCAAGCAGAAAAGAATCTAAAACCAATCAAAGATTTTATTTCAATTTTTTTTTCATGGAAGTTCAATTTATTTAAATAAATGTTTAGGTGGATAAGCAAATATTTTTCTTTTAATAAAGGTATTCTCTTTTCTTTCAGGAAAAAATTATGTTGTATTTCAATATTTTAAAAATATCAAAGAGCAATACATTATTTATGGTATACAAAAGATTTTCTTATTTAGGAAGAAAAATATCTTTGTTTCTGTCTAACACACAGTAGAAGTAGTGATAATAACTATGCATTGAAACTCATCTATCTTTTAAAACAACATTTCAAAATAATGATAGAGGAAAGGTAGTACAACAGTTTATGTAGATTCCCTGGGTAGGGTTAATATGAACCTTCCATTTTCAGGGTGCATAGAAATATAACAGTAACATATGAAAGAATATTGTACAGGTACAGATTGCATCATAAGGGTTTACAGCTGCAACCTAGCTTGAGTGTGCACTTATAAGTACAAAAAACCTTAAAATTGCCTTTGTAGCATTTCATAGTTCCTGTATTTAAAAGCATAAAGCTGACATAATATTAAAAATATGACTCACAAACACATTTCTGAAAAAGAGGTTAATCGATTTAATTTGTGAAATATTATGTACTATAGGTATTCAGTCCCCGTGTAGCATATTTTAATATGCTTATGAAAGCCTACAGCTGAATGTAATTTAGTATGAATTATTATCTGTTTGAAAGTTCCCTCATTATTAGCTGTTTCTCATCTGTTATTCCAGTCATACTGTCATGGAACCAAAAAATGCTGCAGTTCTTAGGTAAGCAGTCACAGCAAGATTCATTTTCAGCATGTGGAGGGAAAATATGTCCTATGGTACAATCACAGATTATCAGGGTGATGAATCCTATGCTTGTAAACAATAATAATGCTTGCAGAAATAGGGAAAGGTTTCCTGATAACCTGAGAACAAAAATGCTTGTAACCATGCCAATTGTTAGCTGTGCTATGGCTATTGTTTTAACCAGTTTCATGTTTTAAGATGATTTTTACATTTTTTCTACATTTTGACTGTATAAAGATATTTTGGAAACTTCAAGGTCCTTGACAGAAGGAGACTGCATTAGCTGGTTTCTCCAGGTCCTTCTTCTACTCTCCTAGACTTAAGACAGGACAATTTCAGTGCTCCAAAGTGAGACGTTGTGCAAACTTCTTTATTTGGGGCTTAAAACAGATGTAAGCAGACAGAGGTTAGCATCTTTTGCCTGGGACATGACATAGTCAATATGATTATGTAATGCAGACCCTTTTTGCAAGAAATAATATCACGGAAAATATGACACCATAAATTTTTAATTGAACCCCATATCATTAAGCAGTAGAGTGAAAAAGTACATGCAGTATCCCTGCACAGCTACTTGATGTTATCTGTCCTTTCACATGAGCCAGGAGAACAAGAACACTAACAAATACCTTCTATTCTCACAACTTGAAGCAGGGGAAAAATAACAAGTTGTGTAAATGGAAGAAGAAATATTAGACTTTGTGTTATTCCTTTCCTTTTCCCTCTCTTCTGAAGTGTTATTAGTAACTGAAGTAAAAATGTTGTAAAGGTGTAGTGTCCTGTTACCTACTAATTCTTGTGTCTTCCTCAGTCACTGAGATTTTACAACCAGCTATAAGGAGATTACTTAAAATCCTTTTCCATCACTATGAAGAATATTCTTAAAGGGGCCCTGAAAGGAGTTGCAGGTTCATATTTTGATTTGGAATTTTGGAATCTGGTAAAGAATTTGAGCTTGTAGTCTTTTCAAAAATAATTGCTTTTTCAGGTATTGAAAATAAACCCCAAAATCCTGATCTTGTGAGTTGTTACATTATGTTCCTTGCTCAGCAGAGAGAGGATTATCAAAAGAGATGTCTTTCTTTTTGTCCATACCACACTACCTTGCTTTATGTTAAAGATTTGAGATCTAGGACTAAAAAAAACCCCAAATGTTGCAGTAGGACACTCAATTATTTCTCTAAAATAAGTAAGAATTGTCCTGCATTTACCAGCGGGTTCTGCAGGACTCATCCTGCATCCCACCAGCCCTAACATTGTCTTAGTCTCAAGCAAATAAGAAACTCCATTGTCTCAGAATCACCTGATCACCACTAAAACCTGATGTAATCAGCTGAAGAACAGTGTTTTCAGATACTTTTTTAACAACTAGCTTCACATACTCATTATACTCACTGTGATGACTACTACGTATACAAAAAAACACAAACACATGAATACGTGCAAAAATAATCTAACAGAGTTTTTAATAAAGAGATAAGCTATCATTACAGAGATGGCCAGTCTGTTTCCTGTCAAATAGATGCAGTGGAATTGACTTTTGAGCTCACATTTGCCTACAAGACATATTACATAGATCCATGGCAACACATTGAACTGTTATCCTTTTATAAATCATTTATAAATGTCCACTAATAAAAGACTGCTTTTATGTTTGTAAGACAGAACTATTTGGAGTAAAGTCTGCTTTTATCAGCCCTTGCCTCTGGCCCAAAATTGAATGCAATATGTCTCCTGCTGAAGTTTCAGGCATGTCCATCTTTTAACTGTTTTTTTAATGCCATATGGTGAGAAATACTGAAATATAATACATTGTAATTTACTGACTTTAGGGAACTCTTTCTCAATTTAATTAAACAGGATAACTTCTTAATGCAAGTGCTGCCTATTACGCATGAGGAGTCTAAAATGATAAATGAGTTACAAACGAGGCCCTTTGTGGAAGCAGAGACAAATTCTTTTGACTAAAGAGATGGGCTCTCATCTGCAAATATTTTGTATTTCTACTTTTCTGACAGCCAGGAGTGAGCTGATATAGATAAACAGAACCTTTTACCTCCAGAAAAACCTGCTGGTAGCTTGCATTGGATTAAGATGGATTAATGTCTCTTTATTTAAAGTCCTATTGTCATTTTTTCAGTCACATACTTCACACTGGCAAAAATGATTTTTGCATTTGATGTTTTGCATTTGACTGAGGTTTTGTATTTTAAAGAATCCTAGTCCAGGATATTAGTGTCCTTGTCACAATTTTCTCTGATTGAATGGAATATCAGGCGAATTATTGCACATGGATGCAGGAAAAGCATAGATTTAAGCTGGCATCTTTCTTTTTCTTGCCCTGATATCTTTAGTTTTCCTAATCACTGGCCTTGAACCTTGAATTGTATAGTGTCAGAGGGCACATTATAGTCTATCTGTCCAGTACCAGGAGAGAATTATGAACTAACCCTAAAGATCAAAAGGATCTATTTAAAAATTGGCATTATAGTTCAAATCTCTTTTGCATAATAATGTTAAGGACTTCATTTTCAGGCCAGTGTCAGAAAAAAATATCAGAAGTATAAACATTTAAAAATGTAGTAAAATAAGATCCTTTTCCTCCAAACATCCCTAGTTTAGGTATCTTACAAGTATCTGAAATGCCAAATACAAATTCTTGGAATGTCCCCAAAGTGGTCTGTGGATATGTAATTACAGAATCACAGACCATTTTGGAGATATTCCAGGAGTTTTTGTTTGGCATTTCAGTGAGATAAAAGCTTTCTTAATTTACCAGAAACAATGGCAATGGAACTGGACTGGAATGTCAAGAAGAGGTAGCAAGGCATGTGAACTGTGTAACCTGGTGATGTCAAATATGTTTGAATGGTTTGCAGCTTCAAATTTCCTAATATTAAGTTGCTTTATTGTCCAGTTTATGTATGAAATAAAGTGGTAATATCTTAGCTATGCTCACCATTAAATTTTTCATTAAAATGTATGCATCTTCAATGAAAATTGCACTTCACACTTATTTCAAGTGGTCTGCGTTTTCCTAATTGTCAGCATGGCCCTTGCAATGCTCTTCTGAGAGCCCACAGCCTATGCCAAAAAAAAAAAAAAAATCCTCAGAGAAATGGCAGCTAGGTTTCCACCATGAGGGTCCAATAAACTAGGATTACTCATTTAGGGGCTTAAACTGCAGCAATGGTTGCTACATCTGTCTTAGAATGAGGGCTGCCCCAGCTAGCCCCACGGTGTCTCTGACAGCATGAGAGCATTATTTCTCAATGCCACCTTCCAGCACTGCCTTATGAAGAATTTATATGCTTTGAGTTTTCCTTCATGGCAGGCATCCAGCAGTGCTGTACTATAAACCTGCCACAAAGAGTGAAAAAAATGCAGTTTTCAGTTCAACTGGGGGCCCAGACTGATTAGCTCAGACAGGCCGAACTTCTAAAGGTTAGTGAGTCTGAACCTCAGCCGATTCACTGAGCACCGTCAAATTATGGACTACTAAGGAGGTAGCAAACATTTTAAAAGACTAATTACTTGAGAAGGTTGTGGAGGGTGATTAATACACTCAAATCCTTTATTAGAGTTCTCTTGAGGAACCCTAATGAAATAACAAATTCAGAGAGAGGACAAATTATTTTCCTTTTTTGGCAAGTAGTTATTTGAGCAGAACAATGCCGCCAGCTGAAGGCATCATTAAAGGGATGGCTTACTGTTGCACACCAAAACCCCTACTGTGATAAATGGCAAATAAAACATGTCTTTCATCCCCACATCAAGGCGGCTGAGGACGAGCAGAGCAGGGCTACCAGGATCAGGCTCTTGGAGTCACCAGGCACAGATGGCCTGTAGATGGCTCTCAAGGTCCTCTGCTGAGCCTCCTAACCCAGTTTCACGGGCTGCAGCTGGAGGTTTTCTAAGGTCACCGAGGTCCGTCTCAAAAGAGCTAAACAAAAGGATCCTTCAGCATAAGCATGCATTTTTTTCCCCTTTTCTAAGGCCTTGCTGTTTCTATGTACTATCTCTAGCCACAACTTTGCCTGCATTATTTGCTTTAGCAAACAGATGTTAGAAAGTCACTGCTAAATATAAGTCTCCCCTGTAACAGTCATTGTGAAAAATAAAAAAATAAAAAAAAAAAAAAAGGAAAAAATGCAACAAGCTTGGAACAGGAATGAACACTTTCAGTATTTTTTTCTTACTGTCATCTTTGAGGCAGTGGTACTATAGACACACAGAACACAGATTACTTGTTTATATTTAGTTAGCTCATTTTGTTCAGTTCCTAGAATGATCTGGGATGTGCAAGAACACAAATATTGCATTGAATATAATTATTTAAAGCTGACTTTACGGCAGAATGAGTGTAATTTCTGGACAGCAGAACCAGCTACACAGATTACTTATTAAGATGCTTGTATTAAAACCCAAAACCAACCTATGAGCAAGTGCTATACATGCACAAGAACATGAAGTCTGCAGCAAATTAAATTTGCATATATATTTCATGGCAGTGAAACCCTTGTCTTGTGAGTTAATAACATGTTTTAATTGCTTGTAACCGTGATTTTCTTTTGTAAGAATATGTCCTGTACTGGAGGAAGAAAAATGCCCTTTTCCCTTTGACAATAGCTGTGTTTTAAACCCAAAATCCTTGCTGTGATTCTCTCTTCATGTAGATCTGAAAAATTCAGAAGGAACAGATTATTACAGCAACCTTAGTTCCTGTCTTTCCTTGTCTGGTTATATTGAAAGGAAGAACCCTCTAAAATTAGGATAATTGGGCTGTTTTTCATTTCTAGTAGATTTCCTTTATGGAAGGGGACATCCTGTAGCAGTCCTTGATGGCACCTTCTGGCATTATTTGTTTGTTTGCCTTTTCAGGAAAAAAGGGGTTTTTTTCTATTTTATTACCTTTACTTCATGTTCCTATTTCCTTTCCTTGTCCCGCCAGGGTGGCTTTAGCTAGGACAAAAGTTATATACAAAAAACTTACATCCTGTTTTTATCCCAGTATGCAGAAACACAGCTGTAGAAGTAGTCTCATAGTCTTTCTTTCTTACAGGGTCTCTGAATAAGCCATTCAATGTACTCATTGGTTCTATTCTCCTTAACTGTAGTGGCAGCTGCCACTGAGTGTCTGAAGCTGAATTTGCTGGGACTGTGCAGTAACCACCGGAAAGAAAATAGGCACTATTAAGAGAAAGAATTGTAGGTAACAACAGGAAGTCATGACCATGTCACCAGGTGTTGGAGACTGCACATCTCAAGGCACTGAATGAGATGCACAAAAAACCCCACGACTCTTCAGGTATTCCCAGCTTTCTAGACTTTTACTACTTTTTCTTGTCTTTAGATCAGCTAAGGGTAGAGAACCATGGCTCTGCCTGTTAAATGTCTGTGGGCAATGAGACCTGTATGTGGTAAGACTGTCAGGCCCGTGTACAAACTGTTTCTTTGGACTCCTATATAAGCATCTGTAAGTACCTACTGACTGGTACTGTTGAGAAGTTTTTCAGTCCTACATCTGCAATATTGTCAAATTTTAGCAAAACATCTAGTCTCCTGAAGTGAGGGAACCTATAATTTTCTTTAAGCAGGCAGGTGCTGTGCTTGAGAGGAGAAATAGTGGACTTTTCTTATCTGGCATTGCTCAGGAGTCATACAGCGCATACCACTGCTGGAGGCTGGGAGACAGAGTAAGGCAGTGGCTAAAGTTTTCTGAAAGTGTTACAGTATATTTAAGTTTTCCTGGACATGTTCTGGTTATTTTGGGCAGAGATTTTCTATTCAAGGATTTTGAGAACTTAATGTATTTTTCCAGGCTCTGGTAGGTCATAATCCGCCAACCAAGAACCACACATCTGGAATTCTTCAATATACTGCAAACCAGCTCCATATGCATCAAACCATCTGCAGATGTGCAATGTGGTTTGTTCTGTGCATGACCAGGAGGTTCAACATGTCCTAAAATTTCTGGGTTTACTGTGCATGTGTAGAAGATATATGCAGATAGATTTTCAGACCAGACGTACTGAGATGCTGTGCACTGACAATGAGAAAGGTTATATTGGAAATTTTGACTTTGTAGAGCTTTGACCTGAAAGACATTCTACCCTCCTGTGTTTCAAACACTAGTCCTCCATATCATTTTCTCTAGGCAATCCATGAAATGTCAATAGTCACCAGTGATGCCTTAATACCAGTGGAGCTGACTAACATCAATAGTGTCAGTTGGATACTGTCTAGGCACAAAGGTTCAGATTCATGTTGTTTCTCCCATTCAATGCCCATTACCAAATACCTTCCTGGGCATTATGCCCCACTATCCTTGCTAGGAAACAGAGAAATGAGCATTGCTTCCAGGAAGCATATTCTCTTGGGACTACATGACCAGGCATGTTAGAAGAGGCTTTAGGAGGTATCAGTCCAACCTGCTGCTCAGAGTGGTCATCCTGGCCAAACAACTCAGTTTGGTCATGAAAATGTCTGAAGAATGAAAAGCTTTCTGTCCCATGTACAGGATTATGGATTTGTCCCTGTTGAATTTCATGGACTTCCTGCTGTTGCATCACTCCAGCTTGGATAGGTGCTTCTGCCCCTAGATGGTGACCCAATGTTCCATGAAGCATTTTGCTGTCATCCACAGACTGCATGAGTGTGAATTCCATCTCTTCCAGACCAATGACGATGATATGACACTCAGGCAATAGCAGTATAGACCCCTAAAGAACATAATTTGTAAGCAACACATCAGCTCCATGATCTTGCCAATGTTCAGTGCATTGCCTGTCCATCCAGATCATAACATCACAACCTGGTTAAAACAGTACTGTTGGGGAGCATATCCAGAGCCCTTTTGAAGTTGAAGGAGTGACATCTACCAGTTTCTCATCAGCTACAGAGCTACTTATTTATCATGGCAGACAATCATATGAAGTCTCTCATGACCACACAACAACTCTACTTCATTCCTTCCTTGCTGTCTTTTGGATACTTGATAAAAGATTAACTAATGACTCTTTAGCCATTTTTAGCCATGTTATCTGTATTTTATTCCTCTAATATTATCTTCAGAAAAATACATGAGGGAAAACGAAGGACAGGAACAGATAACAAGGGAACATCTTGTGATAAGCTTGTTAAACTTCTAGATTTAATAAAGAATACAACAGTGTGGCTTTACAGATCAGATGCTCCTGCATTCATAATTCAGAGACTAAATGGGAACATTCTTTTTATTTCAAAAGGATAGGATAATCACTTGCTATTTTATATGCTCAAGTTTTGAATTTCATTTTAGAGACTTTGAAGAATATTCTTCCTTAAGCCTGAATGGCTTTTAATTTCACTTTTCATACTTAGAATTCTAGAAAATGCATAACAACATCTCCATTTCTTGTAGAACTTCTGTACTAATTCATCATAATAGTGGTGAACTAAAGCTCATTGAAATTAGCACAATTCTTCCTTTAACATAAGTCATTTCCAGATCAAGCAGTAACTGACAAAACGTGCTAAGTTCATTTTTAATTCTTTTACCTATGGCTTTCTGATGAGGATGTACAAAGCCATATATAGGATGTAAAAGAAACATCTGCAGTGAATAGCAGCTGCCCTTCATGTCCCAGATGCCTGAGCATAGACTATTGTTCTTGAAATTCTTGTTATAGAAATTTAAAGTTTATATAATAAGCTCATTGTCTAAAAGTTCTTTTCAACGTTTGATACCTGATTGCAGGCAGAAACCTGCTGTCTAGTTGTGAGTTACCATGTCTGCCATATATTGATGCGTTGGTTAGAGTAGTAAAACTCAGACTACTAATGTCGTGTGTGAGTCTGGAAAATAATCAGGAAGAATGTAGATATCTTACAAACAGCAGACAGAGAAACAGGACAAGACATTTTAAGAAGTGTTCAGCTGCGTAGGGTAATCAGATGCAGTTAGCTCTGTAGTGCTGTGCCTGAGCTAACAAGACCTGTGTAGAGGAGGGACTTAATTGTTTAAACAACACTAATACCACTATTTACACTTATAGCAGGTGATTCTTGTCTGGTGAAACAGCAATAAGTGAATAGTATCTGCACATGGCCAAGAGGATGACTGCTGTGTATTGACTCTATCAACTGACCATAAATTCTCAAAGTAGTGTCCGGAGGAATATTATGTTACTTCCACCTTCAGTGGTTTGGGAGGTATTATGGAGAACTCTACATTGTCACATGTATATGGCAAAAAGGTTTGAATTCTGCTTTGCTGGCTTATCTTTAGAACTTGAAACACTAACAGCACTGGGCCCTCAGTTCCTAGCCTAGTACCCTTCCAGAAATTCAGGCAGCAATCCAGTGAGTTCTTGTCAACAGCAGATGTATTGGGTTAAGTGTCTGGGTTCAACAAATCATCACATACCAATGAGATTTTTTCAATTTGAAAGTTCTCATCAGCACTACTGGTGAGCTCACAAAAGGTAGTTCCAACACACAGTCAACATTGCTAACATGTTCTTTATAAGGAATTTCAGGAAACTGTCAGGTTTTGTGTTTTGTTTTGTTTTGTTTTTTCCTAAAGCAATGTCCAATAATACTTTTGATACAAATATATGGAAGTACAAATTTAACTTTAGCAAGTATTTCTATGAGCAAAAATCAAGGGATGTCTGAAACTAAGTTACTTTGTTTAGAGAGCAGAACATTTTTTTTTTATGTGAACACAACTATAGCACAAAACCACTGGCTTATTTTACTATAGGACAAGTCACTTGAAAACAAAACCAACAAAACCCACCAGGGATTCCTACCTGGGTTTAGATTAATGTTTCAAATGAGTACCAAGGGATTATGGTTTCTGGAACTTATTATGCATAGTTGCTACCAAAATGTAGCGATGGTCTGAAACCCAGAGCCTAAATTTCTAAATTTTAACTCAGCCATTAGTTCATCACACTTTCCTAGTGATGTTATAGTTTGGCACTCATTTGGTGTAGCTCCTTTACTTTTCTTTTGTCCTATAGAGGCAACTGTGTAACATTCTTTTGATGTAAATTCAAATAGCAGGCTTTCTGTGACAGCTGCGTGTATATGTGAGTGCTGTTAATTCTGTCAATCCCAGTGCCACAAAGTTTTTACTTGAAGCAGAACACTGGATGAAAATTTCCTGATGGAGCCACTCCAGGTTGCTGTGTATGGGTCAGACCATATTATGAGCCTTGGGAAATTATTAAATATCCCTTAAGCTCAACAAATTGCTACATCATCTCTCCTTTCGAACTTGATAAAATATCACAGAATTATAGAATGATTCGTTAAGTGGAGGTTACTTGTTAATCTTGCATTGAAGTCAGGGGAAAAAATAGGGGTAGGACACAACAGCAGTGGATTTTACAAAGGCTAATCAAACCATGTTTCTGCCTTGCAGTGAGTCTGTGGGGTGTTAGTTTCAGGCTAACCATTTTATAAACCAGTTTCCACACCTATTAACATGTTGGCTCCAGTCTTGAAAATGGCAGTCTCATGCGCTGCGGTCCCCCGGTGAGCTCTTGCGGTGGTCGGTCTCTCCACCCGGCCGCGCAGCGCGCCACGAGTGGGCACTTCAGGAGAGGCTGTGCCAGCTCAGTCCCGAATGCAGCCAAGGCTGCGGTGTCAGGGTCACACCGTGCCTTTCACGGGGGTAAAGCAAGCGTTGAGGGCGTGTGGGAAGGCGGAGGGAAGGAGAGGCACCCCGAGATAATTCCACAAAGCCACGAGCTTAGAAGGACGAGACTTTAATGAAGGGAGCTACAGGATACCGCTCAACAATCCCCTCTTGGGAGGGGTTTTCATACTGCCTCGGGGAGGGGGGAAGACACAGAACATCAACCTATTACTGAGGGAACTTAGGCGGGGCAAAGGGAGGTAATGGGGCGGGATTGGACCTGGGGAAGGACTGACACAGAAGGGTCTGGAATAGGGGAAGGGAACTGACCATACATGGGAAGATAAGGGGGATAGGGCTTAGGAGATTGACATGTATTGAAGACAGAACTAGGGGAATGCCAGGATAGGACTAACTCAGGGAAACAGGGGACACTGGAACAAACCATACATAATACAAAGGTGTAAAACTATAACAAATAAGTACAGTAAATATGTATATAGGGGGTAGTTTGACCTATATAGGGGTAGTCAAATCAGCAGTTGACTCCTGATGCTATTTGGCTGTTTTGGGGTTGGGCTGCTACAATTCCTGATTTCTGGTTTGGGCCAGTGCTACCTTAGATACTATATATCATATGAATATGTGGATAAGTTCCTAGACAAGTATTTTTTTGTGATAATTAGTGCAAGGGATAAAAAAATAAGAGATAGATTACTTTCCTTATTTTTCTGACACATTGTAATATTTTGACATACGTAAGTCAATATTTCCTTTCTGTCTTATTTTTTTTTAGCTTTTGCTTCTGCTGGAAATATTTAAGGATGCCTGTGAAATGAAGAATGGAGAATTTATGTTGCCTGTGTTACATTTTGGAAAAGTCCTAGAAATTCTCTCAGAAGTTCCTGGCTATAAGGTGTACAGAAAATTTCCCTTTTGCCATATTTTTTTGCCTCCAAATCACACCACTTAAGATTTCCTTTAATCATGTTTCATGTGAACTTAAAGTGCAAAATAATCTCTCTGCAAACAAGCCTTTAATAACTCTTCTCCAAACTTCAGTTTTTTAAGAGCTGCTATTTGTATCCTTCTTTCCCCAGCCTCATTGTTTTAAGCTGTGTTAAATCTGTGTCTCCTGTCAAGTCCTCCTGTATAAACAGAGTCTCCAGTTGTCCTCTTGCTTTGAGGAGACTGTAAGACCATCCTAGCTGATATATGGTTTATTCCACAGCTAAATGGTTGGTTATTAACATAAGAGTTCCATGCTAACTGGGATTTATAAGTTCTACCAATGTATTTCCAAAATCATCATGGTTTTATGAACAAAGAAAATGAGAAAGACAGGAACAATTTATAGGCTCAAAATGACTAGCTAATGTCTAGTAGCCATGCATGTCAGAGCACATATTTTTACAGCCAACTTGAACTTATTAGATGCTTTTAACAATAATTGTCGATATACAACAGCTGAAACATCCTAATGGATAGAGTTGGATTTTTCCTTCCTTGCTTTCAGCAAATTGAAATGAATGAAAGAGAAGCAGACAAAGGGATATTTTATATCTGAGCAAAAATAGGAGACCCCTTACTAGATGATTTTAAAATGCTGGAGAAGGTCTTGTGACTAATCTAATTTGTATGAAAAACATTAGGACAAACTCTATTAGGGCTAATACTTTAACCTCCTCCTGCCTTCATTCCTTATTGTCTGAGAGTGCTTCAGACTGGGCTGTGGGGGAGCAGCCCAACTGCTGATTCATAGAGTGAGCTTTGGCATCAGCCTCTTGACTGCTCTCAGGACTTGCACACGAGCACTGGGAGAGAATAAAAGGCTGTGTTTGGCAACCAACACTCCTTTAAGTCGTGCAATTCAAATCAATAGCCAGTACATCTGAGTAGAGCACATGAGTAGTTGAATGGGGGAGGACTGTAGTTGCAACACTGAGCTCAGGTGTTCCAGTAAGAAAATCATGGCATTGAAGAGCAAGCCCATCATATTTTTGCTTGATTTCATTTCAGACTTGCTGGAGGTTTGAAAGGAAAATGAAATTCTTTTTAAAGACACTTATTTGTATCTACCTTACAACTCTCAAGTATTAACAATGGCTCTAAAACCTACATGATTTTCATGTCCACTAGAAATATATTTCTTTATTATTTTTAGAAGTTATATTTAATTTTTAATAATTTATATAAATTATTTATATGATTTATAATTCATTTGTTACTGAAACTGTTTTTCTTGCTCAAAGTGATGGGAAATTAAATCCATATTTGGTATTTAAGACTGAGTTTGTACATGAATCCTTATCACTATTTTGAAAGAGGTGTGAAAAAATCTTGAATTAGAAATTTCAGGTAGCCAAACCAATACCCCCAAATCAAAGAAACAAAAAAACCCCACAAAACACACAAAACAATGACGAAAATACGTGCACAATTATTAGGTACTATGACTTCAGGGTGGAGCTCACAGCATAATTGCTGCATTAAGAAAGATCCTGGCTGCTTGGTACAGCTGTCCAACCCAGAGCAAAGCATTTCAGAGACTTGCTTGTGCACATGAGTCAGTTTAGCTTTAAACTAAAAAAAAAAAAAAAAATTAGCCTTGCTTGTCTGCTTAGGTTAATTAGCCCAAATAAGAGATAATTAGTGAGCTAACTACAGTGGAACAATATCCTGCTGCAACTATCTAGTTTCTGGTTCTGAACCTGGCTTCCCCTGAGGCAACTCAAGCTCTCTGCTGAGCTCTGTGGTGTGAGCTTGCCCTAAATAACTCGTCCAGGTTCAGCTGAGTACAGTTCAGAGCCAGGAATAGAACTGCCTTCAGTTGACTTCATGACCTGCCTGAAACCATGCTATTGTTGGTTTTCTCAGAGTTCTTGATTTTATTTTTAAAAAGCCTTACATTTTTCAGCTGAGCAGCTTGAGGCATAAAGAGGTCAGCTAATGGCACTACTGGGAGTAGCACCTGGTATCCTTTGGAGAGACTATTCCCAGCTCTTCGGCTCTCAGCGGCAGAACATGCAGCCTCCTTTAGACTTACTCCAGAAATGATCTATAAATACAACAGCACCAGGTTTGTTTTGAGCCCACACATAAGGAGTTTATTTGAAGGCACCCTCAGGCAGCCTTTTCAGTTATGAAATAAGTTTTGAAGCTGTTCTGCTGTGGCTAAGACTTTTCAGATAGTCTCCAGGTTATAAAATAAGTAGTACATAATTTCAGTTACTGTTTAAGGTTCCAGAATGTTGGCGGTTGCCCAGATCTGTAAGATAACAAGTGGCATTCTTCTTCCCACGTATTTATGCCTTCTGCCAATAGCAGCTCCTCCGCCCCCCTTTTATTTTAAATTTCTCCTTTTTCCTCCCCACACCCGGTTGGGAAAAGGAGAGCTGACAGAAAGCAAGAAACTTAGGGTGAGCTCCATTACAACCAGTGCCTGTTGATGCTTGCTGTTAAATGAAGTGTGAAGCAGATTTTTAATGGCCCTTTTTTATTCTTTCCTTGTGAAGGATTTGCTTTCTCCTTTTATGATAAAAGAGTGATTCACATACACATCACTGTTCAGATCCAGACACTCAGCTTTATACATTCTGTTTCTGATCTGAATTGGACAAGTGAGGTTTATTTACAAGTAAGGGTTAACAGACTGCATAGCAAACAAGATTTCATAACTGTTTGCTGTTTTTTGCTGGGTCCAAGGTAGCTGAAGTCTAAAGCTATACGTTTATCTACATTACTGATGTAGTGGCTTAGTAATCTTTTCACTTTTCACTCAAGGAACGCTTGGTCTCATTCACCTTGAAAAATAATGGGAAAGAAGCTAGATAATGGCCAAGGGGTCAAATGCATTAAGTAGCAGCTAAGTTCTCAAATTGTGGTGTCTCAATTGTGGATGAGATATTGCAATACTATATCTGAATAGAAATTAATTCTATTTAAGGATTTTTTGATTTAGGCCGGCTCATAAATCAGCTAAAAAGTCATACAGTTCCCTATTTTTGCTAAACAGAGATGGACTATAAGCCTACATCCCCTAAATTCCATATTTTATTCTGAATTCTGCTTCTGAATATCCCAGAATGATGTAGGACCAGACAACATAATGATTCAAGCAAATCTTACTGGAAGATAACATACATTTTATACATAATTAATACAGGAGGAAGAAATAAAGAATTTACCAACCTCACTTTTAAGTAAGTCTGGGAAGCATATAGGTGGAAGAATAATGAAATATGTGAAGTTCTGTGGAGAAGAAGGCAAATATTAAATGAGTTTTTTGTTGGTAGATGGTACTAATCTAGCTAGGCATTGTTCATTTACAAAAGAGTTGTTGCTTTTAGACAAGGGAAGCAGTAGGCTTTATCTACCTTTAAAAAGGTAAAGCCAATGCTGTGGTATCAGCCAACAAAAGAGATTAGTACAAAGATTGGAAAGTAAACCTGAGACTGGTTGAAAAGAATAACACCAAGTTACCATTACGAAAAAGCCTGAAGAAAGTTATGACTGAAATTTATTAAGGCTCAGTTTTGGAACCATCACTTAATACTTTCACTAATTTTCTTTTTGTGCTGAAGTAATTAATTCTCATAAATAATTTTGAACATACAAAGTTAGTAATCATCATCAAATCAGAGGTGTGCTGGGATATCTTGAAGAAAAAAATAGAAAGAATTGAGGTAATTGAAATGGGATAAAATATTAAAATATAGAAAGCAGTCTCTGTACTGGAAAACTAAAATTAATTTCTGTTCAGGGTGATCAGTCGGCTAGAGGACACTTTTTACAATAGCAAATAAAAAGATTTGGCTTAAACTCACAGAATGGGGGCTAAGAAGGGAGAATTGCTCTCTAAATGCATCAGTGCAGGGGAACAAACAGCAGGGAGGGAGGAGAACTAATTTAAAGGACATTGCTGGCACAAAAACAAAGGTTCATTTAAAAATTTAAGTCAGAAATTAAAGGAACTATCAGAGGAATGAGGAATGTCCTCCTGACAGAAGCAGTGGAATCAACTTCATTGACGTAGAATCTACGTTGTTTATAATAGTAATAGGAAACAGCCAGATCATGTGAGTCAGAATGCCCAACCTCATCTTCAGCATGTGTTGATATTTCTGTCAGAAGTTCACAGATGGGAGAACACAATGATCAACCATTACCAGTCCATCAACCAATTGGTCCAATTGGTACCAATTACCAACCATCAACCTATCTATACAAAAAAACTACCAGCTTTTCTCATGTGGTGATAAATTTCACATTCACAGATTTCCCTAGAGACAGGATGGGATCAAGGCAGAATATTAGCTTGAAATAAATAATAAAAAAAGGATCTGAATTTTAATTTGATTCAAGTAACCCTCATAAAGTCAGTCAGTTTTGAGCATAACACCTATATTTGAGAATAGACACAAATTAAATCAGAGGACATATGATAGTGTAAGTCAATATTGCACTATATGTAATTATTTCTTCCTATTGATATAAAATGTATCATGTCTAGGATACGGTCCATTATGTTCTACTTATCCTTCATCCTTTTTCTTATTTCCCCCTCCCAACCTCAAACAATCTGTTGAAAAACGTTGGGTCCTATCTTCTATGGATGGGCTGAGGGCATTAAAACATTTTGGTTTTTAAATTTTTTCTTAATGCACTGAAAAGTCAGAATAAATAGAAATCACAAAAATTACTGTGATTTTGTGTGTCTTTGCCTATTCAGTACCTGGAGTCTTGATGTATCATGTTGCTTCCATTCTAAAAGGATCGAAAATAAAGCCCTCTTTTTTTTTTTTTTTCCCTTTGGATGAAACAGTTTTTTTCTGTAGAAATGAATGATATTATGCCACTTAAAATGGCAGAAAAATCAGAACTAGTATCCATAATTGCTGCTGAACAACATTTATTCTATTTCTATATGAAAGATTTTGGTTTTCAATATTGTCAATCTGGCAATTTCTGCAAGTCATACATTGACCTTTTCTGTAGAAATTTAATAATTTATTTCCTCTTTTAAATGTAAAAATGCCCAGCCTTTGTCCTCAGTTTGATTCAATGTTTAAAAAAGAAAAGCAAAGGAAAGGGTTGATCTGCCTGTCAGTACACATGCATTGACCCTTTGGTGCTCTCTTGATCTTCATGAGCTGGCAAAATAAAAAATCATAACTATGGTACTACACAAACACTGATAAATGCAAGACATTTAAGATTTTTTTTTTACCTTCACCCTTCTACTTTCATTCCCTCTACCATTCACGTAGTTTTGAGTGATGCTGTTTTTTTGGCTACCATTACCTTATTTTCTTGTGATATATGGTTTACTGAAAGTAGTGATCTAGAACGTTTACATACACTTTTTTTTTTTTTAAGATACACATATGTAAAAGTCATAACTAAAAATAATTTAAGCTTTTTAAAAATGTTTTAAATTTTTCATATGTTTCAGGAAATTTTAGCTTGGGGATGCCAAAGAATTCATTTGACTTCTCTCCTCCTCAGACATAAAAGAGAAATGATGATGGGAGAAGAAAAATCTGAAATTATTGTTACCACACAGAACAAACTCTTAATTAGAAATACAGTATTAACTGAGTTATGTGTCTCATCTTTCAGGGGATTTATGTTAGTATCTTCGAATGAAAAATATGCAAAAATTCACTGTTCTGCCTAGTTTTTATTCTTACTTACACTCCATACTTTCCCAGCTATGTACAGTAATTTTCACAGAGACGACATTCTGATCTCAGAGGTTTCACTGTGAATGGGAGATGCAGGTATTACTTTCAAAATGGGCTAACATGTAACTTGAAAGGCCATGAACTAAAAAAGACAAAGATCAGCTGTTAGCTAGAGGATGACAAACCCAAAAATTTTGAATTTATCACAAGAGCTAAATAGAAGGAAAAAAAATCCCATATTGTTTTACAAGACTTGATTTATGATTATTAATATAAAGTGAAAACTTTTTTAAAGAGAACCTACTGTTATTTTTCATATATGTTCTCAGTACCCCTACAAAATAATTTTTGAAGGAGATAGCCTTTAGTAAAACTCAGTCCTAACACTGGACAAAAATGTGCTCTCCGAACGATACTTATGCATTGTCTGCAGAAAAAACAAAGTTCTAACAGCTGAGAATTTTTTGTGTTAATTTTCATTAAATCTGTAGAATATAAGTAATATATAAGTAATTAACTATTCTCTCCTATACAAGCTCACTATCTACATTTCAGCAGATTGTGTTTATAATTGAAATATAAAAAATATAGTACACAGTATAAGAAGTTATTAATTTTAGTGATATCCAACCATTAGTGTAATTGAAATGTGTTTGATGAATGAATTCACCATCTCATGAAATGAAAGAGTTGTGCATCATGGGAATTTTTGAGTAAATACATTTGTAAAAAAGAAAACATATGCTACAGAGCAAATACTCACCTTGAGCTGTGTAGGTGCGTAGTGACGCTTGGGCTCTGCACTATTAGGCCTTATAGTTATACTGGCAGAAACATTACCCTTATATAAACTGGGAATACTTCTGGATCCAGCCAAAATATAGAGTCTGAGTAGAATGATATTTGCTGGAATGCGATAAGAGTCAGCAGCTCTAGGAAAGGATTTGGAGCAGTGCTTAAAAACACTTAATTTTCTAGTATACTAACAGTATATACATGAAAGTTGTAATTGTACTGACATCATAAACATGTGATGCATAAATATTGAAAACACTCTGTTTAGTGACACTTGAGAATGTTGTCTGCTGATTTTGTAATAAAAGATAGTACAACGTGAGTGAATGTTGTTTCCAAAGTGTTTATTATTGCAACTGTTTAAACTGATCAACTCCATATTAAAGCCTAGAAAAAGCTGTGGATTTGTTGTTGCTTTAGCTATTCCAAAGTATTAGGAATACAAAAAAACTGAATTTTGGAGGCAAATTTTGATTTGTTATATTTTGGGTAAGTTTTTTGTTTGTTTTTTGTTGATACAACAACAATGTGACTTGTGGTAGTGTTCCAGGTACTGACGCTCTGAAAGAAATAATTGTTTTGGGCAGAATGGTTGGCAGGTGTTTGGAATACCCCAGATTATTCTGAGAGAGAGAATATATTCCCAGTGCCAAACTTTTTTCAATGCACATCAGTGTATTATGGAGGAATGTTAAAAGTCCAGTTCATTACACACATTAAGATATTGGTCCCAGGTTTTCCTCATTCCACGTCATTTACTGAATGATCTCTGAATATATAAATGGATGGAAACTTTTAGCTGAGGAATCTTCTAGAAGAGTGAAGGCTGGAACCTCATGCTTGCTTCAATAAGGGAAGAGCTAAGATTCCCTAGCCTTTTAACAGGGCAGAAAAAGTACGTAATTGCCTCTTGGCTTTGCAAAATTTTCACAGAAAACCATGGGAGTAAGAAATTTAGAAGTGTATTGGTTTTGCATGGCCTAGATTTTGGTAGCGAAGGGCCACAGAGGTGGCTTCTGTGAAGAGCTGCTGGAAGCTTCCACATGTCCAGCAGAACCATTTCCTGATGGCTCTGAAGATGGACATGCTGCTGGCCAAAACTGGGCCAATTAGAGATGATGGTAACGCCTCTGTGATAACAGATTTAAGAAGAAATACAAGAAAACTTGTGGTGGAGTTTTAATTGTGACTAGAGATGAGGGGAATGAAAGCATATGAGGAGAACAACTATGCATACACCAAGGTCAGTGAAGAGAAGGAGGAGCAGGAGCTGCTCCATGTGCCAGAGCCGAGATTCCTCTGCAGCCCTTGAGGATCCATGGGGATGCAGAGATGGAGCCCATGGAGGAGCTCCATGCTGGAGTGGATGAATGCCAGGAGGAGGCTGTGATCCAGTGAGAGACCCATGCAGAGAGGGGCCCTGCTCCCAGGCTGGAGCAGTCTGCCCTTAAAGGACTGCACCCCGTGTTAGAGTGACCCAGGAGCAGCAGTTCAGGGGCGCTGCTGCCCGTGGGACGGACTCACCTTGCAGCCTCAGCAGGGAGCTGCTGCTCGTGAGGTGGAGCCACACGAGACAAGTTCATGGAGAACTGTCTCCCATGGGAGGGACCCCACGGTGCAGCAGGTGAATGATGACTCCTCTCCCTGAGCAGCGGGAAAAACAAAGTGTGATGGACAGACCATAGCCAGCCCCTGTTCCCATCTCCCTGTGTCATTGGCAGGGAGGAGATAGAGCTGGGAAGGAGGGAGACATGGTAGGAAGGTGTTTTTAAGGTCTGATTTTACTTTGTATTATCCTGTTCTGATTTTGTAAGCAATAAATTCAATTATATCTCTAAGTTGAGCCTATTTTGCCCTTGATGGAAATTGATGAGTGTTTTCTCTCTGGTCCTTATCTCAACTCATGAACTCTTCAATAAATTTTCTCTCTTCTATCCAGCTGAAGCAGGGGAGTGAGCGAGGGGCTTTTGTGGGTGCCTGGTGTCCGGCCAGTGTCAGCTCACAAAAAGAAGGTTTGATTTTAAATGAAAGAACCATGCCTTACCCATAACAACCTGGGAATGAGATAGACTGGCATAATTAGCCATCCTATTGCAGTTTACACCAGCAGAAGCCTGGTCCTTGAACACAGAAGCTAGTAAAATATCTCCAAATAAAAGGATATATTGCAGTAGTAGAAGCAGGAGACAGGAACTCCATGGTGAATTCTGACCATAACTCCCTCTTTAATGTTGCATGAAAAATTATATTCATCTGAGCAAAATAGAAAAAATATTTTGTCTGATACACAAAGATAATTTTCAGATGGATAAAGATTATTAAGGAACATTCTTCAGACCTGTCGACAAATTTAGTAAAGAGAACTTTCATATGCTTTCCATTATTCTAATCCTTCATATTTTGCTTAAGTCAATCATATTCCTTATGAATGATAGAGGTTAAGGATTTTGAGCTTGGTTTTATGACTATTTAGCCACATGTATGCCTGTTTAGAATGTAAATTCAATTGCACACCTAGTTTCTACATGTAGGCAATTACCTTAACAGATATAGAGATAGGATAATTGTATCTGCAAGTGTGCATAATTCACTGTGTCTGTGTACACAGTTATCTGATTTGTTCATGTCACTGCAATAATTGCATATGCATATACTGCTATGTCTGAATTACCCGAGAAATTTAGCCTGATGTGGGTTTTGTGACTTCCTTTGATTTTATTATCTAATGAAAACAAGCAGTTTGTAAAAGAATGAATATGAGGTAAAAGTATCCTATATTGTTAAATATCTATCCTTTCTATATGATTATATTTTCCATGTTTTAAACATGATACTTAACTTGAGACCATTGTCAAAACATTAGGTATAAACAATTGCAGACTTTGCTTGTTCTGTAAGCTGGACATTACATTTGACAAAGCAATCTATTATCCTGGGCAGATGTTTGCTAAGGCACAATATGTAGACTTATTAACTCTGAAAACTGAATTTCCTAAACCTTGTTCCCCTACTAAAGAAACTACAATTACAATTTTTACCAATGTCTTTTTGTTATTGATTTTAATTCAAAAGAATTCAAAAGTGTGGAAGAAAGCATAAACAATTTTCAATTGATTTGTGATTATATGATGTCAGGTGGAAGCTTTCTGAGATTTTTTTTTTTCTCTCTCTGTGCATCCCATTATTTTAAATAAGAATCTGGTAAATCTCTTATTGTGCTAGACAAAAAATTTGAAATCATATTTATGAGGCTCATTGTTCCTTTGCACATTTGCAGAGACACTAAATGCATTTCTAGTGCAACATATGCTAAAAATACTATTTTTTCTATGTGTTCTCCTTAGATAAATCCTGATGTATACCTCAAACACTGCAAACTCATTCAAGTGTAAACTGGATCAACTGTATTACTCTGTAAAACTTTGCAGGTTTTATATTGCTTAGAAAGTGTGGTTAAAGGATTACTAGATACTTTGCTAAGTAGTGAATTCACTGTTTTGCACTCAGGAAATATATTTATTCTTACCTTTATTTCTATATGTGTTATTAATTTACTACTTCTAAATAGTTTATAAAAGAAAATTCCCAATACTGGGTATGAGAAGGCACTTGTCTACCAAGTCCTCATACATTTATTTTAAATTCTTACCATGCTCCCCCCACCTTTTGGTATTACTGATAATATAAGGTAATACAAATAGAAAAAACTTTCTGGAAAATAGCTTTTTTATGAAACTTCAGAACATCCTTTATGTAGAAAAAACCTCAGTGAATGAAAACTAATACTAAAGATAGAGAAAACAAAGCTATATTTGATTCTGCTGGTATATTAACATATGGAAGAAAGTATTTAATAGCTTTTTTCAGAGTCTAATTTCATCTGTCATGTAGAAGATAAAAATCTACTACCAGCCTGAGACTAGCGAAAATATATTGGTGGGCTGTGACTATGCATTTTTCTTGGTAAATATTTTTCTGTTCGTTTATTCCACTGAACAATAGAAGGGCAGAACTGAAATTCCTTGCATTACATATCCCAGATGAATCCCATGAAGTATTTAAGTCATATGAAAGCAGCTATTGTAAACCTTTCCTTTATTGTCCTATTTAATGCCACCAATTAACACCAGTAAGGAAGTTATCCAAAACATTTCTGAATTTATTAGCATTCCTTTATAGCATTAAATCTAACCTACAGACAAAGAGATATAAAATACATTATCACATAAATTAAGCATTTGAGTATCTCATCAGATTGATATTAGAGGAAAAATTAAAGAAATTCTCAAAATCGTGCTTGTGTATTTTAACAGCTAAAAAAATCCTTAGCTACGTCTACTCTAACTGCTGGCCTGGAGAAGTTTCATCATTGTTTTCTTCAAGATCTGTGTTCAGTTCTCAGGTTTAGTTTGGTTACTATTCAGTTTTATCCTTGTTTTATGTATATGAATTTTTATGCCTATTTGGCAAAAACAAGCATATGCTTGACTAATTTCTCATGTAAAAACTAAAGCTTGAAGGAAACAAACTCAGTTTCTGCATTTGCAGCTGTAAAACTCTTTATGCAGCTAAGAGATTGAGTTTGTAGTGTCACCTTAGACTAATTTAAGGAAGGCATGTGTTAATTTTGGTGTGTACCTTCAAGTTTGAATCTGGAGGGCTATATAATTCTGCACACCCACAGGATGAAGGTGGATATTTCTGACAAACTAGTTCATCAATTATCATCCTTCATTTAAAAATATCTACAACAAAGTGAGACCAAATCCTCAAGTCTGACTAGATGTGCCAGTGATTTTAATTCAAATATAGTCTCCATATACATTTCCTTGGTTTGTGCTTTATAAAAATAAAATTTTCCTATTTTTCTGTAACATTTTCATAGCCACTAACCCTTCAGATTTTAAAAATTATTTACTCTTTCAGTAAATATTTAATCTGTGTAGTTTGTTTTCAAGTATTACAAATATTCCAAATATCCATAAAAATTACTGAAGTTTCAAGGTAAGAAGTTGTTTGCAAGTATTTCAAAGCAAATTGAAAAACATAACAGAAATGAAATCACATCCCTAGTTCTTCATCTCAAGTCTTGACATCTCTTTGAAAGATAAGTGTTAGGTAGACCAGAAATTGTTGAAAACTGTACAAGAATGAGGAGTTGTAATTCAAAGATGTGTGTCAAGGCATCTAATGGGGCCTTCTGGCCTTGAAAATACAAATCCACGAGTATAAATCTCTGAAACGTAAAATGAAATGTTATCAAGATTTTGTCAGGCAAAATATTTTGTCACTTTTCACAATGTCAGCTGCAGCATTTTTCTATAATATAATTCTCAAGAAGATGCCACTTTATTTGCAGAAAGAAGTTTTCATTTTAGCTGGTTAATGAAGCATTGTGTTTAGAAGTGCTTCTTTTTCAGTAAGCTGTCAATCTGCTTTGCTTAAAGGGTTATAAAAGCATTTATCCATTGTGTGAATTCACGCTTCTAGGTATTTTCAAAATCTGTTTTCCTCATCACCATCTAGGAGAAAAAAGAGGAAGGGAAGGCCTTAGGGATGTCACAGACACTCTGTGATATGCTTATTTGAAGTGTGAATGGACCTTGGCATGCCCAGCCCTTCTCCTGTATCTTATTTGACTTTTTGACGTATGAAGGAGACAAGAATACCAGAAATTTTGTCTGTCAGTGCACCTTACCCAGTCTGAATTCTTACTGGAATGGTGTGGAGAAGTGTAACTAGATTTCAGAAAGAGCTCAGGCTTAGACTACAGCTGAAACTAAGAGAATGTGGCTAGTTGGGACATAACTATAATAACAACACATAAATGCAAGACATATGAGGTCTCAAATTTAATGCCATAAGGGCTTTGAAATCTAAGAACAATCAAGTAAGAGTTTACTGTAGTGCCTGTCCAAAATATCTCGTACTTCATGCCAAGATTTATATTTCTAGACATATGTTCCTTTAGTTCAGCCCTCTTGATCAAGGTCTTTTCCCATCTGGTGGATTCTGTGTTAGGAGGTGTCAGTCATCTCCTTTTGTGCTCCTGAATCCTATTTGAAATCTTGCATTTCTCCCTGCAGTGATATTAGTGGTGGGTGGCATTGAATCTTGCAGTTTAAGAGGCAAGCAGAGCCACTTCCCCCAGCTCCCTCCTTTGACATCTGAAGGCAAGAAGGGGCTTGAGGAAGGGCTTGGAAACTCATGTTCAGAAAAGACTGTCAGACAGACAGCCCGGCCTAATATGTGAGCAAAACTCTAGGGAAAAGGCAGAATATCATTGTTCACACTCTTTAATAATTTTTCTGACCAACTTGACCCACTGCTCTTTGTGCTAGCTGTGCTGGTTCTGTTCCCACCTTGTGTCCCCCACCCCAGCCTTCATGGTGTATGTTGTACAATCTCTGCTGAGTGGATTCCAGGACCAGAGCCACAAACCCAAATCCAGACATGGCAAGACGTCAGGCCTTGAGTCATTGTGCAGCCCAAAATCTTTCTGAGGCTAATTTGAGCACCATTTGACTGGTATTTTAATGACAGTTGGTCTCTAGATCATGAGTGTTAAAGGCCTTGGCTTTACAATGTAGCTGTTTTAAACTACACATCCGTGTATTTCTACTGTATAAAGTGTATCATACTTAAATTGTTAAATATGACACACATAGAAGTAGTAGAAGTACGTCCTTTTAGGAAAATCTTAAACATTAGGAAAAAATAAGTAGTATGGGGAAAGGCATGACAGAGTAGAGATAGATTCAAATGTGTACAAATTCCTCCCCCCCCACCACTAAGGCAAGAGGAGTCTGTGCCAGAAAACTACATGGGAAAACCATGCTAATATTTGATGCTCTTGAGTTTTATTAATGGAAAAGGAAGGTTATAATGTCATTCCTTTTAAGAATAATATCCAGAGATCTTCTAAATCAGAGAATATAGTGAAAATATAAGCCTGAAAATGGACCTTTCTTTTGTCTCCCAAAAAACTCTATATCCAATGTAAGAGGCTGCAGATGTTTCTTTTTACTGAAAATTGATCTAAGACATGTACCTTGTTAAGAATAACACTGAAAACAATGCAAAAATAGTAGTTCAGTTAACACAGGTCAGTAGATTTTTTGTGGCTGCGTGATGGCACATAAAAGCCCCCAGGCACTGAGAGCAGGCATTGTAATGGTTTAAAGGAAAAAGGAAACACTAGGTCATGTATTTTACCTTGATATGTCAGATGCAGAGATTTCACCCTGAATCTGGAGCTCTGGGATGAATCAGGGATGATGCTGATCTATAACTTGATTTTTTTGAGTTGAACTTTCTATCCCGACATATCAATAGTTATGGAATGAAACTTTTATCTTGATAGTTTTCTTCATTAACTTATTCCTGCCAGTGTTCAAAGAGTGTTCACAATTTCTCATTTGAATTTGTCTGGGTTTGGTTTTTGACACAGGATTGGACACTCTTCAGAGAATTTCTCCACAAGGCTTTATACAATACATTAACATTCCATTTCTGTCTGCATTTTTATAAATAGAAGGACTTGTTACAATCTCTCACAGAAAGACATTTCCTCCACCGTTAAATATGTTTATGACTTGCTTACTAACTGATTTGATGATGCAATTTTTAAAAAATAGCTGTCTAGAAAATGCTAGCCTAAACTGACTCTGAAGTGTTACATGATTGCTTTTATTGCCGTTGCAAAAGACTCTTAGGCAAACCACTGAAAATGAATGTCAAATTGCTCATCCAGCACTTCCCAGCTGAATCTCAGCTTTCCAGGATACAGTCCATCATTCTGTAAGTAGTTGCATCTTTCTAGATTTTTTACTTTGCATGTAGTGGTGTTTAAATTAATTCTGTGAATTTAGTAAGCAATACAGGAATGCTTTATGTGATTGTCTTGGTCCACTAATTATCCATTCTTTCCGAATGACTCTGCAAAATAGACTATAATCAATACTATGTTTAACTCTTGATCAATGACAGAGGTGCTGAATAACATAGAGTACTGATCACCATTAAACAAAGTTCCCACTTTGAAATATACCTATAGCCAACTCATAATCTGTTAAATCTACATCTTGCTTATTTTGTGTTGAGCTTTTTTTTTTTTAACAAAAAGTATATCATGTGGTACAAAGTTAAACCCCAACGATCCTGACAGCTCATGTTATTCAATTCAGAGGCAGATTGAAATAAAAAATTGGATGGAAAAAACCTTCATCAGACACTTTGCTTCACAATGAACGGCTGAGAAATCGTGCAGGTTTGACAAGACATACTTTTGAAATAGGCATTCTTACTGGCCTTAAGTAAATCCTTATCTTTCCCAACTTTTTAATTGATTCAGGGGTCAGATTTTTCCATCAGTTTTTTAGGATATAATAAAATACCTTAAATTAGAATTAGGTACCCTAAATTACATGCTTACTTTCTAGAATGCTTGGTACACTTTTTGACCCCCTCCAGTATAAAGGAATACAGGATAATTGACGTATTTCAATTTTATATGATATACCAATGATTTGAAATAAGATTTTTAAAAAGAAACCCTAGAAAAATGTTAAAATTTATATTAAATGTTTTATTTTCCTTGTAGAAAAAGGATCTTCAATGTATTTTACTTAACTTCTTAAAATTAGAATTTTTTTTTGCAGATTATTACCAAATATTTGCTATGGGCTGTGAAAATCTGGTTCCCATTGGCTACAATGGCCAAAAATTTAGTTTTTTTGGAGATATAGAATATTTAATGTGGTACAGTATCTGTTTCACATGGGAAAATACAGTATTCTGCTCCCCAAAAATTTAGTCTCACAGTATGTCAGCTTCCATGATGACAGCAGCTTAAAAAATTTCCAACCTCTTCATCTTCTCTGCTGTGTTAACATAAAATTTCATGAGATTGGACTCTTGGCTGAAACAGTGAACCAATGCAGGCCAAAAACTCCCCAAGGGAAAACCCTTTTATTTTCAAGCCAGGTGAGTTCAGTGATTTTGGTGACAGGGCAGCCCTGCAAAGAATTGTGTCAGCTCTGCTGTGCCTGGAGGTGGGGTGGGGGCGCACACATCAGCAGCTGGGACAGAGATGCACACCAGGAACTTGTTCTTCCAATCTGGTTACACAAAAGTGACAGTGTTAAAGCAGTGTGGGTTTTAGTTAAGTTAGGTATCCGCCAGCAGCATGCCAAAAGCCAAGTACAAACATTTCAGATTAAGATTTGCCTCCATTTCTGGAAGGGCAATTTGTGTTTAAATTACTACCTTAGATGAGCTGGCATGCCTGAATGCAAAACAAAGAGATTTGTGTTCAATTGTGACAAATAAAAGCAGCAGCACGAGTCTTCCATTCATGTGTTGTTGAAATAATTCAGTTCATATAAAGGATCCTGAGATCTATTCTTCTAATGTAGAGGAAACTTCCCTGCCTGATCATCTGCTCTGGTTACTCTTGCAGCGCCTCAAGGCAGTGCCATGGGCTTGAACCCCTTTTGCACCTACACCCCCCAAACTCAGTCAGACCAGGTCTCCTTACTGGCTCCACCCCAGGTTTTGAGCGCAGTCTATGTTCAGACACTTCAAACAATTCAATTATGGTGCAATAACTAAAAAACAAAATAGCAGCTTGAGGTGGGTGATTTGAGAAGGGTCCTGAGCAAAGGAACCCCCATGGGCTTGTATACCCTTACAGGGCAAGGGTGGTAGTGTCTAGGCTCAGGCTTAGGTTCCTGCCCCCAGAGCTCAGCCTGCAGCTCTCACTGCAGCTGCACATAGGTCCTGCACTGAGGGTATTCCTCCACACTAAACACCACCATGCATCATTCATTCTAAGTGCAGTGAATGTGGCAACATTGAATAAAAATGGCTTAAAATGCTTACATAAACAACTCAAGATCTGATACCATCTTTCTAAATTTCTGTATAGCTCTAAAAGGAAAAATTTCTTAGTTTTACTAAAGTTATTGTTGTTTGTCTAAAAACTACCCCAAGATATATAACTTGTATGGCCAGTGGACATATACATGTATAATTTCTGCATTTTTCTGTCTATCATTGCTAGTTCAAAATGTAAAACCCCAGGATCAGAATTTACATTGATCATAACCAAGTTATCCATCCCTATTTCAAAGCATCCAAATTTTATATAACGCATTTCCCAATTAGATACATTTTTGATTTTTTTTTCAGATTTCAATAATGTAGTCTTGACCAGAAGATGCCATTCTAATTACATGTAATCAGATTACGCATGTACGCATGGCAAAATAAGTTTTTATTCCCTTCTGTTACTTAACCAAAGAGATAAGGTATTCATCTAGTAGGTATTCCTCTGAACCTAAAAAGCCACTCTCTTGCAGCCAGCTTATAACACTCTAATTATCCTGTTAATTGCTGGGATTTTTTTGCTTTTCATTTGCTCAAAACACTTTTGTGTGAATGAACATAACTATAGATTTTCCTTTATTTTTCCAGGCTAAATCACATAATTCTTCCGTGATGTTAACTAATGTCAGAATGATTTATAATAAATATTCTTCTACCTCTCTGTCTTGCTTTTTATATATATTGCTATTATGATACCCTTTACAAAATGAAATAGCTTCATCTCACCTTATATAAATTTAGCCACCCATCCTTCTCTCAGTCTCTCTGTAAATATTGAAAACAAAACTGGATGTTTGAAACAATTTTTAAACTATGCATATTGCATATATTTATGCAGAAAATAGAGTGACTTCAGTATTAGCAGGCAGAGACACATGTATCATGAGCAAATTTTAGTGGCATAACTTTCCACTTCATTATATGTTTTTTCTCTTCAGTTGAGGTAATTTAATGTCCATTTTCTTCCTATTGTTTGTCAACCTGTTTGTGTGAAGCACTATAAATGTCTCAGCATGTTGCCATAACAATTGTTTTATTTTCATGCATGTAGTAGAAGCCTGATAAGATGGTAAAACTGCCATATAAACAGATTGAAGGACAACTGTCTGAGATATATGATCACAAATAAGTAGGGGTATATGTTTTCTATATTTTCTATGCCGTTTTATTACAAGACTGAACCTAATGTGAACCATCTTTAAGCTTACTAATAACTTCATTATAGTGCTGTCCATTTGAAGAAACGGAAAGCAGACTAAATTTCATTGTGGGCCCTATGGAGACACATGATTGTTTAATTTCTCTCCCCACCCCTCCTCAAAGCTCTGATGAGAGTATGGCCATATATAAATGACTGAATTCTTCTGCAGAAGTGACTAGACGTGGTGGATGCTGTTTAAAGGTCTGGCTGACACTGTGATCACTTATGTATGTGACAGCTCTGTTCATTTCAAAGCCATTTGAAGTAAATGGGGATATTCAAAATGTGTAANAGCTAGCCTGAAGGCCGAAACCCCTATATTCTTCCATCACAAAGCAGTTTCACGTGAAGAAGGGACTACACTGTCCAATGACAGACACAAACTTTAGAATGGTAGTGGTTCTAGAAAGAGAGTATCTGAAACCAGAAATTATTCATTCAGTGCTGCTGATCAGTTTGAATAATTTTTCTAAGTGAATTTTTGCCGATGATCAGTATGGAAATCCCAAGCAGAAATGTTAAACAGTGTGCATATTTATCATGTGAATTATGTGAATGAACTTATTTTTCTGCTTTTGTGCATTTCCTAGTTAGATTTTTGTAGGGCAATATCATACTCTTCCTAGAAAAAGTGAGACATTGGGTCAGTTTTTGCTATTGACCTAGGAAAGGTCCACACCTATCTAGAGAAACAGTGCTGCAGGGTGTCCCTGGGCCAGAACTGAAATCAATTAGGCATTATTATATTTTGAAACAATATTGAAGACAAAAGCACCTACTGCAAAATCACACTTGCTCAAAGAGAATGATAACAGTGAATGTTAATCTGGCAGTTTACCAGCCACTTGCACATGATTTTTTGTCTTTGTGTTGGTACTACAGATTGGAGAAGGGGTTTGCAGATTTTGCCATTCATATAATGAGAATGACTATCTTGGATGTTAACATCAGAAGAGACCAATTCATGAAGTCAGTGCTGCCCACACAAACCCATAGTATTTTCTCTGAATCTGCCTTCAAGAATAATAATGATGGATTATCTCGCAAACCTTTTGGAATCACAGGAAATCTTGATACTTAAAATTCTAGTAGAAAAAAATGCACTCAGCTACTGGTGAATTCTTAATTTCAAATAGTTTTTATCTTCTTTCTTGCATCTTACCTAAGGTTCCCTTCACCAAGATCTTTTTCTGTTGCCATTCAGTCCTACAGTGGACTTCACTAAGACTACAGCTTTCTGCTGCACCTCCACACCAGGCTGCTGTAACTCATATTTTTGTGACACTACTTTATTTCTTCCTCTTGATCAGCAATGTCTCATGTTGGAAATATGCCATATCTCTCTAACAATGAAATTCCTTAAAATAATATGTATATATATTTTTTTTCATTTTACATGTACTTCATATGCATGTCTACAGATGTAGTCATCCTGATTTCTTATGTAAATGAACAGACAAAACCAGCATAAAATCTGAGCCCATTTAATGTTCTACCTATATATGAACATGACCTGTAAGCACTGCTTACGAGTTGTCGGTGACAACTAATACCTCTTCATTTTCCTTCCTCCTTTTGTTATCTGATCCCTTCTAAATGGTTGAAGCAGTGGTTTCTAAATATTTAATCACACAAAATTTCCCAGAAGGATTAAGTAGTATTATGTAGAATCTACAGCAATGAGTGAGCAATTCTACTTTCTGTCTTGTTTATTGTATTGGTGGATAGGCAGCTAGAACTGCTGGGGGATTTTTTTGCTTGCTTCCATGTTTTTGGGGTTCCTCTCAATTAAACCAACATTTGGGTAAAGAGATTAACAATTTCTTAACCTAAGAAACTGACTGTGCAGTCAAGTGCAGACCTGACAGATAACAGTGAGGGCACTGCTATGTGCTATGTGCTGGTGTCACTCACCTTCCAGGGAGGCTGGACTTATGCCAGAGATGTTACTGAAGTTGTCACTAAAACTCAATAGTGAAAGCCAATGAACACCCAGTATCACCTGTTCCAAGCAGTTCTTTGCCTTGCAGACGCATCTAAAGTCAGCCATGGGAGGGACAATTTAGTTTAATATACATTATTTGGGTCAAGACATTGAAATGTAATAGCTGTGAAATGGGCAAGTATGAAAACCAAGAGCAAATGGATAGGCAGCAGCATAGGAGCATGAACACCTGCTTAGCTGCAGGTGTTTTGGTGAACATGTTCAGGACAAATTTCAGCAATCTTCCCTCAGCAGCAAAAGAAGTCTGGAAGAAATAGTTCTCAAATGGTAGTTTCATAGTGGTGAGGTATTTTATAGCAGGAGAACTTCTGAATGTAGGAACCCTGTTGAAAAACACGTCATTATGAATTGGAAAAGGATTCTTAGGACTTTTTATTGTCTTTCACTCACTAATATGACATACCTGAGTAAGACATTTACAGAATAAAATGTATTAAAAATCAGAAAATAGGAAATTATCCTCATTCTGCCATTGTTTTAAACCATTCTAAATCAGGAAATAAACCTGGAAAGAAAAAAAATGTTCTGCTTAAAACTATTGGGGCTTTGTCCTTTTACCCTTTTAATCTCCAACCTCACTTAGAGATCAGCATTTGTAAATGTTTAAGAAGTCAGGTTTAATACCTGTTTAATGAAAAAATAAAAAATTCAAGGTCATGCAACAAGAGAGGGTTTCAACTGTTACTTATCTCAGCTGTTTACAAAGTTATTGAAAGGGTTAAGTAGAATACTACCAGTCATGCATATGAAATTTGGAGTGAGAGGAGGCAAGTGGATTTGAAGTTGTTCTCCTTCAGTTCATTCAGGGTTCACTGAACAGGAAAGTGAATTTTTATTATCACTTCCTGTGAATGAGCAGTTGACAGGACCCATCAGGGAACTGCCAGAAACCTCAAGAGTTTTGAATATTGGACCCAGAGTCCACTGCAAAGTTTCCATGACAACACACTCATTAAAATAAAAGGAAATTGTGCCTGATATTTACAGCTTTCGGCATACAGTTGAAAGCCTTGTATCTCAGATTTCCAAAGTATTTACATCTGGGACCCAAGAATGCAGGCTGTCAAGAAATAAAGGGTAGTTGTAACATTTAGCTGCAGAAGTGGAAAGATTGTTTGCAGGTTAGATTTCAGCATTCTTCAGTTTCTTGAATTGTAGTAAACATCTCTTCTGTCTCTTTCTGTGATGTGCTAAAGGGTGAAATGGACTTAATATTAGCTCGAAAACAGACATGAGGAAAGGATTTTGTGAGAGCACTTTTACTGAAGGTAAGGATATTCTTCCAAGACCTGGGACTTAGCTCTGAAGATAATAAAATTAAATTTATTTAGGTAAAAATATCTAAATTGTAAAAGATAAATTATCACTGATACTTCCTCAGGCTTGATAGCAATCACCTACATTATAGTAAAGAACCACAGGGATGAAGGGTGACAATAATAGCATAGGTTGTTTATTTGAGGTACTAAAGTCCCACTGAGTTCTTTTCTGTAGTATCCCCAGTCCTTACACTGCCCTTTTCCACTCTCTCCCTTTACAATCATGTTGGCTCCCTTTATGCCCTGTTATTTTATTTTTACACAGGTGAGAAAGGTCAAAATGGTGATGAAATAATTAAGTGGGAAAGAACAGAGATGACAAGCCAGAAACAGAACTGGAAAGTATTATCTGACCTGGGCCAAGAACAGCTCTTATTGTCCCTGATTCTTCAATTTCTGCAATCATACAAGAGCTCAGGTTATAAAATTACTGAGCTCTTGTATGATTGAAGAATAATACAAGATAATAATACAATACAATATTTAAGCAATATTATTTTGACCTTTGAATGGATGAATTCTCACACTTATCAGTTAACAGTGATCAAGTATATTGCTCTTAATGGATATCATAACAGAGCTAAAGAAAAGCAAAACACCTTACAAATAGACACAGGCACATATAAATATATTTCAAATTACAAAATTGCCCAGCATTTACCTTATTGGTACATTATACTGAGTCTTCATCTTCCCTGACTGTACAAGTATCTTTACATTGGCTGCTTGCCCAAGCAGATACCAAATTGTAGTGTGTGAATAATGTCTTAGATGAACAAAGACATCAGTGAGGGATGTGTGTCAGCTGCTTGGGAGGATATGTTTAGGCATGTGATTATACCAGAATTAGCCTGTTTATAGCTTCTGATTTGGTAGATTGCCTGCAAGGTCAGACTGTTGGACTCCTCTCTTTCCCTTGGTCCCAGGGTTTGGGCTTCAATGTCCTTTGAGACTTAGTCATTGCAGCAGCTTTTGTTGCTTTCTTTTTTGCATCTGGTCAGATGAAGTAGAGACAGAGCTTACCAAGAAATTGCTGTCCCTGACACTGAAGTATCAACAATTCTGTGCCTTCAAAGGAAAGGAACATATTTTTCTGTCTCCCCAATTCATCAAATTTAACCATTTCTCCAAACAATTCTTGAAGGAATCTTGCAGTTTCTTTCTCCTCTACCCTAAGTTTGTAGTCTTCCCTTGTTATTGATAACTGATTTTGTTCATTTATTGGTGGCTGCTTTAGTTTCTATGGTTTTCATATTCAGTTGTGTTGCCCTGCACACTGAGACAACACACTCTCCCCTCTGGCTTCCTAGAAATCCATGTTCCAGTACTCTGGTGATTGGCTGGTTGCAGATAGAGTAGGAGCACTGTTTTGCCTCCTGGAGGAAGGTAAAAGTCCTTCTAGTCTCAGGTTGGTCTTTTTCTTATCTGCAAACTCTCTCTGAATGAGATCCCCTCTACCACGACTTCCCTAGAGGCACAGACCCCACTAAGAAGCCTGTGAACTCTTCAGCTCTCTTTGTCAAAGTACACTCCAGCACCATCTACTAATTTTCTTAATTTTACTGCCTTCATACTGTTAGACCATAAACCACAGCCCCTGCATCGACCAGACATCTAGCAAGTGTGTAACTCTTCCTTCCAGATGTATAACTGTGACCCTCTGTTTCTTCAGACAGGAGATATAAGACAAGAATACACTAAACTAGTTCATTTTGGTGTATTAGAAGAGTAACCCAAGTGTAATCTCAGTGTTCACAAATCAATCCTCAAAAATAAGCAAATTTTATTTTTTCTCAGAGTAGAGATTCTCAGCAATGTTCTTCCATTTCTAGGTCCTACACAGATTAGGTTGTATCTCAAGACTTTCTACTTAATTTCAGGACTTGTCTGATCCCCAACAGAGCTTCTGACAAGGAATCTTATAGGAGCTACAAGCTTGTAGCCCTTTGCATGGTGCTGGCTTGTTTCCCCCTTTTACATAAAAAGTGGGATCAATCTTCCCATCCTTCAATCATAAGAAATATATCCCTGAGAAATTCTAGAAAAGAACGGGAACTGAGCTTGCAAAGACAAAAAATGTGATGAAAGTTAGAGTGGGAAATGAACAGGGAGGGTCTTCTGGAGAGCAAGGAGATCTCTATAATAAGTACTCTTTTTATGATTCTGATTATTTTAAGACTCAGAAGGATACTTAGAATAAATTAGCTGAAATATTTGGTAGGTTGTTTCAAGCATTGAAATGGCTTTGAAGATATCAGAAATGCTGACAGTGTTTCTTTAAATGCTCTTTACATGCTTTTCAATACAGAAACTTCTGACTGTATGGAGGTAAGTATAAAACATACAAGAAGAATTTTAGTGAGAGAAGGAAAGCTTTGGTACATGCTTTTAATTCAGTTCAGGATTTTTAAAAACTGCTGTTGTCAGATGAAACCATTAGGTATCCCTTGGAAAATATTTTTACAAGTAACATCCAGCAGAGCAAGTATTAAATAAACAGTACTCTGTTTTTACAATTATTTCATTGTCTTGATGGTGTAAGTCAGTGCAGATTGAGTTTGTTTTCCTGAGATCATACATCGGTTTTGTGGAAGCATTTCACAGAGTGGAAAACAAAAAAGTTAGAAAGCTTTAAAATATGACACCACAGTGAAGGGATTCACTAACAGTACCACTGTATTACAGATGTCTATAGCTCCTCAAGCTCTATTGTCGTGCTTAATGTTTGCTGTGTACTGTAGACTAGCATCACCCACTCCATGGTGCTAGGGGGAAATTCAGAGATATAATCAGAATGGCTCAGTAAGGTTTCTTTTGGACTTGGAAGATTAAGAGACTGTAGAAATCCTGGATAAATTCTATTCCAAGGACTCTCATGGTGGTCATCATTTGTGGTGATGGACTTGCTATACTTGCTACAAGCAGACTTACAAGATGAATGTAGTAGGTGCCTGCAAGGTCAGGTACCCCTTTGCCAACATCTTTGGAAGATTCCCCATTTTCTGAACTAAGTTATCTCGATTCTCTGTAATTTCAGCTTTTCATCACTAGCATCATCTGACAACACTCAGGAAGTTAGGAGCTTGTAATTTGCCTCTTCCCATACTAAAGGCACCCAGCTCTCAGAGAGCAACCACAGGCCTCACAGATACTGTTTTACTGTCTGTATATAACAGGTTCTAGTAAAAACATCTGCTCTTATTCTTTTTTCCTTTCTCTATCAGAAAGATGTCCACAGAAGTCTGTGATGTGATTTGAGATTGGGATCTGGAATTTTTGGACCATTGACAGAACAAAAGCCTATGGCTGATGAGGATCAGAGAGCCCTCACCATGACTCTTCATGCACAGAAATCCATGCATACTGTCTTCAGTACTCTTCTGGGATGTGGTGGATAGGCACCAGCATATTTTGCTAGGATTTATTTTATGGAGTAGTGATCAGACTGATGGACATATTTGACCATTTTAAGCTGTAAGTAGGTAGGAAATGCCATTCTGATGTGCTTTGGATAATGCATGATTATAAGACCTAAAATCCTGATGTCACAGGGATATTATAAGGAAGGTTTTGGATAGAATTCCTAAGAGACTCAGCCCCCCCCAGCACTGTGGATATAGGGAGTAGGAGGCTGTGAACGTAGGAAGTTGTGTTAAGTTCTAGGAAGAATGGGAGAACTTCTCTTTGATGTCCTATACCCATAATTACTCTCTGTTGCAGAAATCTTCACGCTGTCCCAACTACAGAACAGTAATTGTCATTTGATTCAGTTTAGTGGTTGAGTAGGTGACCTCTCTCCTGTATTGCGAGATCTGAAATGGAAGATGATGTTGCAGGAAGGAGTGTGCTTAGGGCTATAGGGTTTTTTCATTACCCTAGAAAACAAATTTTTGGGGTAATATATTATATCTAACTCTCTAACATGAACTTTAAAAACTCTTTTTTTGTGTGACCCTATTTTCAAGTATGTATTGTTCTGGATATGTTTTCAAAAGACATTTTTGAAAGTTTTGATGAAAATTGGCTGTGTAGAAGAACTTCACAGCACCAGCCATCCAGTTCCGGCTCACACTAACCATATGTTGGTACAGCTTGGAAAGAGTATTGTTCAGAGGAATCAAAGAAATTGAGAACCAAATTTTAAACTCCAATACACTGGTACAAAATTACATAATTAATATTTAGTTGAAAAATACTAAAGCTATCAATATTGCCTCCTATTTTTTAATAAACCCAGAGAGACCTGAGTTTTGTTTACTATGATTTTTTTCTTTCACTATTTAATTTTTTTTTGTTCTTTGTTTATGAACTTAACATCTAACTAAACCTTTATTCACAGATGGGGACTTGTGTATGTAATTTTCAACACATACAATTGTGCAGGCACTGTAGAGAGAAGTAGTCCCTCTTCTTACATTATTTATGGCTTTTTCATGCAGAGAGGTGAGACACATTAAATGGTTCAATAACTGTCTTCTATTTAATTGTGTCAGCAAGAAGAGTCTATTCTTTCCTGTACTTTCTATTCCCTGGTTCTCTGATTTTCTTCTCGCAGTCTTTGATCTATAAAGACACAGTCCTGCCTTCCTGAAATTGTATCTTCAGCAGGGATAGTAGGTGAATTGGATCAGATAAAATAAAACCTGATCTGAACACAACCCCAAAACTCAAGCTGAATCAGAACAGCTCCAACTGGCACCAGTGGCTCTTTGACCTTCAAAACCAATGCAGCAAAGAAGTTATTACATTCCTAAATTACATGGATATCATTGTTAGTTAGGCACATTTCAAAATATAAACATACACAAAGCAATTTATTAAATTTCCCACAAACCTGGAAGTTCAGAGTAAAACCAGCCATGAAAATATACTGCAGATCTATCTGAATTCTCATGGCTTGGGGGAAGATGAACTGACACAGAAAAAACATTAAAAATCTTTTGTGTTGTTTTTTGCTACTAGGACCACAGTCCTTAAAATGCACATACAAAATAAATTTTTCTTTAGTTTCTTACAAATGAAAGAATCTGTTTCCTGGTCAGTATCATGCTACAGTAAGTAACTTACTCTTAACCCTTACCCTCACCTATAAGGAAAGTACTGTAATCACTAATTAGTATTTTTTATTTTGGATAAAATTATATTTTTCAAAGTCCACTGCTCTATCAGATGAGAAAACCAGCAGTGAGAAGTGTGTAACTACACCCATTCTTCCCTGCTTCAAAAGAAATCCCTGGAGGTGGATCTGACAGGTGGCATGACCCCAGCAATGGGATTTCTTCAGCATCATAGATGTCCTCATAACTCATCAGCGGGCAGGATCCTTTTATATGTCTTTTTATGAAATAAACTGATAAGAGTACAATCAATAAAGCATAAGAATAGTTTGAACAGAAAAAAGTGTGATTTTATGCTGCCTCATTTGAAAAAAAATTAAATGGTGTTTATAGAACCTGTTAAGCAATATGATGCTCACAACAATAATTGTAAGAGTGATAATAACTGTAATCATTGTACTATGAAATGAACATCGGTGAAAAAGCCTGTGCTAACAATAATCACTAGAATAGACAACCACTGGAGCACGTAATCTAACAAATCACTGAAAAAATCACCGAAACACTACTTGGATCAATAATACAAATTGTTTGGTACTTACATAAGTGAAAATAATGAGAACAATTAATTTCATTGTTGCAAATCATTGATCAGCTGCCTTAAAAAAAGGTGTGACTTTTAAAAGCTAAAATATGCCTTTGTGTCATGAGTCCTTGTAGTGAGCCACAGAAATTTGAAGCACGTCTTCAGCTGATGCAAAGATATACTATTTCATTGAAGTCAATAGTATCATGGTCTTTTAGATCAAGGACTAAATAATAGCTTCAGTTTTGATAGAGAAGCCTAGAACAACACCACTAGGTGGGTATTTCAATTCATCCTTGATGTCAATGGCTGTCTGGATATTGTTTGGCTCCTTAGGTAACTGGTTGAGTTGGAAGATTCAGAAAGGCTTCTGAAATAAGGGAAAGAAAATTGACAAATGGCTGCAACACAGAGAAAAAAGTAGAAAAGAAGTATATCATAACGGAGAAACAAGAGGGAGAGGAGGGAGAGAGAGTGAACTCACAAGATAGGACTTTCAAAGGAACCTTGGTGTATCTACTTACCATAAAGAGCAGTGTGATTTTCAAAAAATCACATCTTTTGGGGTGGTCACATTAGCAAGAACACCTCAGTGTCTAAACTCCATTCTTGGACGATGTAACAGGTTAAGGCTCCCTGAACTCCTGTCAGGTCACTGCCAGTCCATTGGCAGCTCTGTTTGGAAAGAGATGCCAGTTCTCTTTTCTCACTTTTTTGTGTGGACAGGAAAAATTTTGGTAGCATTTGGGCTGTGTCTGGGGCCCAGGAGGAATGGGAATGAGACAACACCTGGCATTTAAACAGCTGTGAAAAATAAATGCCTTCCAAGTTTAACAGCACCTGTCTGGTGTTCTGTGGATTTAAAATCTGGGGTTATCCTCTAAATCCTAGCAGGGTGCACAATGTTCCTTTGTGGATCATATCTCAAAGGTCTTTGAAAATCCTGCAAAGTATCTAACACACGTCAGTAACATTTTACTGAAGTTTAGTTTAGATCTTTGAAACCCACATAATAAAACAAGCAAGCAAACAAACAAAGACCTTAGTTGAAGATTATTTACTAACCAGTTCAATATGCTTATCTTTATTCTTTGTGCAACAGTGATATTAATCCAAAATCACGAACTGTTTTGTTTTAAAGGAACATTTGTGTTTAAATGTCTTAACGCTGATATTTCCAGCTACTGGGCATAATTATATATTTAATAAAATTATTGATTGGGCCAAATTGGCAAAAAAGTTACAATTAAATGGCAAGGGATTCAATACAAGTGATTTGGAAGACTGAGTTTAAACAAATTTTTATAATTAATTGTTTTGCAAATTATAATCAGTTATATTAGCTACAAATCAGAACGTACATGTTTCAATAGTTTGCATGATTTTTAGAGATACTTAGATCCTATATAAGTCTAATCATGGATATTCAGATGGCTGTGTCAAGAAGAGTAAGTTTCCCCTGCAAAAAAAAAAATCTAAAATGAAGGGGTCTTTCATGTATATAAGACAACAAACTTTTGTCACTGTCTTTCTGTAGTATGAAAGACAGTAGAGGTAGAAGTCAATGGTAATTTTTCATCAGAAGGGAATTAATCTGTATATACATTGCAAAGGTAGCAAAATAGAGCTGTAGGAGATTTTTTACAGGAATTGCATTAGTTGTGTAATAATAGCAACAAAGATACCATTAAGAGCATTATAACAGAAGTAAAAAAGCCTTATTGGATCCAAATGTTTAGTGGAACATTTCTCTTTTTAGCAGCTTTCATAAGCAAACAAGATTGATGAAGGCTAGAATAGGAAACAAAGGTAAAACAAGTTGTTCATGATTACAAAACAAATCAGTGTCACAAACCAGGAATAAGATAGCCAGTCTTCCTTCTTACAGATTTCTTTTCATATTGTCCATCATAAGAATAGCATAAAATGTTTAAAATGAACTACAGAATGCAAATTAAATTAGCATCTGTAGGATTACCATTAGCAAATCATGCATTAATTTTTACCTAGTTGCTATTTATTCAAAATGTAAAAAAAACCTACTTGTCTATTTAATGTTTATACCTTGATTCTTTATTATTTGAAGCACTTAAAATAAAAAATGAAACTTGCTAAGATATCAGATATCAGCTGGTTTGATCAAAGATCATATTTCTGCAAATGGTAGGTTTTAGGTATTTATTAGGTATCTTTCTGGACTCTGATGTCCACCTCTCACTGCTTTATTGTGGAATGCATTACCAAATGAAAGAGAAGAGAAGCAGAAGCAACAAAAGATTAAGTGACTTGCTGATTTAAGGAGAAAGAATTTTTTCTGTAAGAAGTCAGCCTAAAGAGCTGTGGTTTCCTATTGATCTGTATGCTTTAAATTTCCGTACTGGTACTGAACTACTCAAAATCTTATTATGTTCCTATATTATCCTCTCTTAGCTTCTTTTCTCTCCAGGTTCACCTAAGCTGTGCATTAACTGATTAAACAGCTGATTGGTGGCAAACAAAATGTGTGATAAGCAAACTTACTTTATCTTTCCTCAGTAAGTGCTGAAATTGGCCTTTATTCCCCAAACTTAATTTCAACAAAATTTGTTGAAGTGTGGCTTTGTTACCTTTATCCTGCTGTCAAACTGGACTAACATTGTCAAAAGTCACTGCAGACAATTGGACAGATATCTGCACAAAGAACACAAATCACATTTCTTTAGGAAAAAAATAGTGGAAAATAGATGTAGCAGATCTTACTTTATTTTTGCATTCTCACAAGTTACTTCTTAGTTTCATTTTGCTAATGTGAATCATAAGTGGGTGATGATTATTGTTCTCATGGAAGACTGGTTACATCTTATTCACTCACTGGGAGATCAGTGTGGCTTTGGTTTTTCAAACAAATATCCAGGGTCATTAAAATACAACTCCTAGATTATACAAAACACTGAAGCCTAGTTAATTAACGATTATTGAAAAAAAAAAGTGAAACTAAGTAATAAATTTTTTTAGAGCCAATGTCCTAACTGTATCATGAACATTAAGTAACCAAGAACTATCATCTCAGTTTTCTACTTATTAATTTGAAAAATAAATGTGAAATTTTGCCAAATTGTGGATCAAATATTTTCTTCAGTTCTTTAATTTTCATTCTTACTTGAACATCTGGAATTTAGCTCAGGACCTGAAATAATAAGATGGTATTTGACGTAATGAGGGGATAGTATTCGACATGATGAGGGGATGGTGTTCGAACCTGAACTTTTACAAGAACATTGCATGACAGTTCCAGCCCAAATTTGCCAAACCAACAAGTGTTTGTCTCAAGTTCTAAAAAACATGCAAAATGCTGATGGTTTCCTTTTTTGAGGAGGAAGGAACATTTAATGAAGGTAGTATTAAGAACTATAACTGCTTTTGGAAAAAAAAGAGATTCCACAGAACATAGGGGAGTGGGGACTGAGTAAATGTTGCATTTATTAACAGTAGTTCCATTTGGTATTGAAATATCCCGTCCAGAAGAGTGTCAAAATTAGACTGGATGAAACACCGAGGAAAATATCAGAGGAAACAATAATGTATTAGCAAAAAGCACAAGATGATCTACCCAGTGGACACTTGCAATTGTTACAATTCAAATCGGAGTCTGCTGTAACTGAGAATGTCTGGGGTCATTGTGTTTCTTTAAAAGAGGCAAAGTTGCTGCCAATTATGACAATTGTCATGAAGTACTACAGTCACTGAAAATCTCAGACTTTTTGGATGTTTTTGAAGGATAATGCAGATGTTTCTCCATTCAAGGCTTCATTTATCTTCATGTCAAAAGAAGGAAAGAAAAAGAGTGGAAGAGAAACATCTCTGTTCATGTAGACCATATCCTTCAAAGGTGGAGACAGGGGAGGAAGGCTCAAAAGAATAAATTCAGGAAAAAGTAGTGGAATCTGACATGTATAATCTGCAGATCATCCTGAATCTGAGGAAATGAGTTTCATTATTGACAAACTTGTCTTTATAATTTAAATGGTTTCACCATTGAAGAACTGAGCTGCCCAGGCTCTCCAATGGGAAGTGTTTAATAGTGATGTAAGAGCTCTCTGCCTTCTAAAGCCATGTCCAGCCAGTGTTTGTTTATCTTCTGTAATGCAACAAACCTGATAGAATGCTCCTGCCCCCAGCTCCCTAAGGCTCCTGTCCTTATATCCTCACCTGCAGAGCAGGTCCTGGCAGGGACTGCAAAACTTGTACAGATGATAGGCTCACAAAAGCTGCTTTTTTGCACAACAGCAAATTAACCCCAGAATCTTTGCTCTGTAACAACTGTTCACATCCAGGATATTGTGATACATGTCACCCAACTTTCTCTGTCCCTGTATTAGACAATTAAAGTGAATCATTCTGTCTGACACTATGATCCCTAATAATACAGATGCCAGCAGGGGACTTTTCATTGTGTTTGAAAGTAGGTGTTTGAATACAGTGGAATGTTCTTAGGATGTGAACATCTCTACTCCTCTGACTGTAGAAGATCTCTATCTCTACAGGTATCTGTCTATATCTATCTCTATCCATCTACATCTCTCTCTCCATCCCTCTCCCATCCTCCATCCCAATCCTCCACCTTGTATCTTCATAATTTCTATAGGTGAATTAGATGATACAAAAAGTTTTCCAGAAGTTAAAGAAACTTGAGGTAAATTTGATCTTCATTTCCATATTCTGCCTTCCAAGTAGGATAATTTGAGATCACTCTAACAACAAATGGGTAAAAATGGTAATTCAGAAATTCTGGAAGCCTTGGTTTACCTTTTTTCTGTGACATCTGGGAAATGGGTCACATAATCTTTCAGGCATACAATAGCACAGGGAGTGGCATACTGAATAAACTGGACCATTTCCACTGCTTTATGCAATACTTGGTTGCTAGGAACTGCATTGAAAAGGCTTTCTAAAGGGCAAAATGGTGGTGAAAAGCAGGTTTGCTTTCCCATAATATTATATGCACTAGCTCCTCTCCAAGAATATCTGCAGGAGGACATGGAGCAGTCAACTGGGAAATAAAAAATGGGAGTACAGAATTAGATTAGCAAGGTAAAGATATTCTGATCACAAAGGGATCTTTTACTTACAAAGTAAGGGCACTGCTGAAACCTGAATCAAGGCTTAAGTAAATTTGGCCAGTCTTTTGGCCACAGACATCCTAATAAAAACCTGAAAGTCTCATGTTAGCAATCAAGAGACTGTAATTTGCAGTACAAAATAAATTCATGAAATCATTATGAAACTTCAAAACAAGATCTCATTCAGAGTCTCCAAACTGCCTTCAGTAACTTTATTTCCTTTACAAGGGATAGAAAACTGTAAGGCATTGAACCAGAATAAAAATGATGAAGGTTTTTCAATGGGTTCATTGTAGGAATAAAGAAAATAAACTATCAAACTGGCCTTTATTGTCAAGGTAAAGAGGCATTTTTGTGCTGAACATTTCTACACTGATTTGTGAGACACACTGTCTCCATGTAAAGTTTACATTTATATCCTATTCACATTTTGGTCCTGAATACAGCAAGAAAAAATAGGTTAAAATAACTGGGAATTATTCTCCAAAAAATTATGTCACCATTACCTCAGAGTAAATGCGTCTTTAGTTTTTTGTTGCTCCTTAAATAGCTTTTTTGTGCTGCTAGAGTTTAAGCACTGCTGGAACTCTGTCAATTCTTGACCTTATTTTTTTTCTTGCCTAAGTAAGGAAAACTCCCAGCTGATTGTAAGAGTGCTCTGTTACCATCACAAAAGACCCTCTTCTTTGGGAAAAAAACCCTGAATTTCCGGTGTGAGATCATCAGGTTCAAGAAAAGGAGAAAAAATGCTCTTAAAAAAATAACTGAAGCAGACAGCAGAGCAGGAATTAGTGATTATCTGGCAGACAGTCAGATCAACAGTCATGGCAAGGAACGAGGAACACTGGCTCTGCAGCTGCAGGCTAAAAAAAATTGGTGAGTCTAAACAGTGAGCATTTATCAACAACTGGAAGCATTTAGACAAAGCAACTAATTTTTCATTGTTCTCCTTTGTAATCTTTTTTTTTTTATGCATTTTTCTCCAGTCAGAAAGGCAATTAGCACACAGAGCTCTCATCAGTCCTTCTGAGAGCTTTCTCTCCTTTCCAGGACTGACAGAGTAGAGCTGGTTGCACACAAGCAGTTTTTGGAATGACTAAAAGATCTAGGAGCAAGGCAGATAGTTGGCATAATTTATTTATTTTTAATGGGATAGCAGAGGCACTGTTCCAAACAAGCGGAATTCTGGTGGGAAAGAGCTTGTTCCTCCCCATTTATGCTCTGTGCTCAAAGTACTCTTTAGAAGTTTAGGGCCTTGGCCACATAACTGTTGGTCCCTTTCAGATGCCTTGGGCTATACTGCTGAGACAGAGAGAAGCAGAGTTCATGGACTGATCTCTTTTCATGGAATTTCAGTTTACTGTTGCTGGAGACCTCACAAAGTTGAGAGAGGCACCAAAGGCTTGCTCTCTCCTCTTACTACTGTGGCTTCTCAGAAGGAGGTGTGCACTGGAGTTGTTAAAAATTGGAGTAGAAAGAAACATATGAGTATTAAAAGTAAGTTATGAGTGGTGGGATGTGACACTAATGACAAAGTTTTGCTTCTACTCTAATCAAGGGGATAAAGTCACAGAGCAATGATCTCTTATCATGAGAGAGCCTTGTCTTACCCCTTACGATTTCCTTCCATGTGGGCCATGCAGGTACAATCTGTCCCTATCCTCAGCATTTAACAGAGGGCTTTTTCCTTTCTTTTCCTCATGAGTTCAGAGACTATACATATAACATGGAAGAAAAATGCTTTGGAAAGTGCTGTATTACAGAGGAAGGGCTCAGTATACTTGTGAGTGTATCCTAGGCAAGAGTGTGCGTTGATTTCAGGGAAAATCATCCCTGTCAAAATGCCTTCTGAGGCCTGTAAAAGATTGGATAAACACATAAAAAAATATGTATGTCAGAAAGCCATTTTTTCCTATGGGAAAAGGACTGGGTGTTCTAATCATTTTTTTTATCTCCTGTCTGATACATCAACTGAGGGCTTGGCCCTTCATTTATACTAATTGTATGTAATTCATTGCATTGAGAATTAACTAGGTGGCAGTAATCACTCAGTGATCTCAGATGCATATTATAAAACTCAGGAGTTTTCTTCTCAGATTAAAATTGGGGAGAGGGAGGATGGACAAATTTCAGTTCTTAAAAGAATGTTTTGTCTTAATTGAGGTTTGCAGCAGCTTATGTAGCAGATTTATTACTAGCACAACGAAATCATTCATGGGTCCTAGTTCATCACTGACAGATGCACAGAGTCTTTAACTCTATGTGCTATAAAGAGCTGCTGAAGTTAGAGAACTTTATGTTTACTTCTCAAACTGTTAACAGAAAATACCTATTGTGTAGAATATTGTCTACTGTTGCTTCATCTTCACACGTACATCAGTGTTCCACTATTCTGTACATTAAATGTGGGCCTCATAGGAATGCATGCAGAGAGAAAAACTGGAAGAGGTTGAGTTCTGATAGACCTGACAAAATGTGTTAAAGAAGAACACAAAACATGGTGTAAATCCTAATCCAAGCCTGTGTCTCCTAAAAAGCATTTATTATGAAATTATTACAGACAATTTTTTTTTTCTCCAGTCTGTGTCAGTAGCAGCAACTAGGAGGACAAGAAAAGGAGTAAAATGCAAACCACAAGATTGTCTTCATTGTCCAGCTTCCAGGATAGAGGCTCCACTAGAAATACAACTCTTTGAAGACCTCACTTCAAAATCTTTTGGTGGGAAGGTAGTCAGCTTCTGCCTGTGAAAACTCTAGGGTTTATTTTTCCCACAGACCATAGTTTCCTCCTGAATGTTAGGAGATTGGCTGGTTTACAGGCAGACTTGAGATGGTTGATTGATTTTACTTGTAAGATTTTTTTTTAAGTTTCTCCATTTTGAACAAATGTGATTAAGTCAATAACTGTCTAGTGTTGGACTAAATATTTTCAAATGGTGTCTGTGAGTTCACGTTACAAAGCTCTTATTATGAGTTCTGTGGTGACGCTTTAGAATATGCTACTTGACAGATATGACAGAAGAAAAGAGAATTACAGTACACCAGACAGAAATTCCTCTGAAGGAATATGAAAAAAACTACACTGATATGAGGGCAATGCCCTTTATTCATAACAACACATATGAATGGAAGGAAGTTCAACATGAGCATCTCAGTAAGTCATTAAGCATGAAAATTCTTGAGCAAGTTATGATCCTATTTTGGAGCTGACTGTACTTTTTCTCTAATATGAGTCTTTGAAATTCATTATTATTTTTGGAAATAGGTGTACATTCACTCCAAGTAAAATGGTAAAATTTATGATTGGTTGCATCTGTACTGATGAGTAGGAAGTTATGCCCAGTCTTGTTGAAAGTGATTTACAAAGTTAACTGTGAATAAACTTCCTCAGAATTTTGATTCAGAAATGGGGAAACAAAATGAGAGAATAAGTGTTCACTCTTTGAGCAGGGGAAGAAACCACTGGCAATCACTTTTGTGGACAAGTCATGATAACAACCAGCAGTAGAAAATATTCACACAAGTTGCAGCAGAGAAGTGTTTTTGACTGATGCTCTTAAAGAATCAAACCTGATATCTTAGTAAAAATATATTAAAATAAAAATTATTCCTGACTAAGGATCCACTGTGAAATTCACAAGAAAACTCCAGAGTAAAAAGGAAAATAATCAGAAGTAAAGACATATAGGAAACTTCTAAAAACTGAAAAGAAAATAAATTATACTGTTAATGTAGCAGATTCTTAATGTAATGTGTGACTGAGTGGTAATACTTCTATACGACAACCACAATGTAACAGGGACACCCACATCGCAATAGTGCAACTTTCCCCCCTCTCATATTTTCCCTGGTTGAGATCACGTTTTTTCTTCTTGTCATAATAAGATCATCAGGAATATAGGAGATCTTCTTCTATATTCACACAGGTTAGTCACCTATTTTCCCACTGATTATAAGTGAAATATTGGTTGTGCTTGACTGATTATTCATGGTGATTGAAAGGAGGGTCTTTATATTATTACCAATAAATAATCCACTAATGAGGATTTTTAAAAGTATGTTGTAGCTAGCCCCTTACCAGAGAGAGAATTCAAATAGTCCAACTGATCAGCATAATAGCTGAAAGAATAAAAATATATAAAAGTACCCTATGTTTTGCTTTCTGTCTTCATTGTGGATCATGGGTGAATTAACCTCTGATAGTGTTTGGTTCTCTCATTTAGTTCTCTCCAACTAGTTCTCATCTTTGTAAGAGAAGCCAAGCAAATGCTAATACAGAAGAAATACTTCCTCTAGATAAAATCACAATATATATTCCAATTGGCTAATTATTTCAGTCTCAAGTGGCCAGTGAGTGATTAAGACAGCTTCTGAACACATCCTTCTGTTTGTATGCACATGCCAAGAACTCTTCAAATTATATGGTCCCTTTCACTATGAAAAAAGAAATGTTATAACTCAGATAAAAGAAATAAAGTAGCCACATGATAGTGCTTCTGCAAGGTATATTATTGCACACAAAAACTTTAATATAATGATATGATTATCATATTAATGTGTTAGGATTTAAGTATTCAAAAATGTCTCTCATGTTACTCTATTATAGTGACAACACAAAAGTGTTGCAATAAAAATCTTAATTATAGTCCTTCTACTAATTGTTATTATATATTTTAAGAGGATTATTCAGTTTAGGTTTTTTTTTCTTTTTTTTAAATCCTGAGACTTCCCTCAAGAAAAGAGAGAAAATTGAACTTCATTCTAGAGTAATCTCTATTAGCCCCTATTGTCTTCTGGATCTACTTTTTAGTATTTTGTTACTACATCATTCAGAGATCATTAGAGGATAATTCATTTAATATTAAGACCTTCATCATGTCTGCAGGATTTTGAAATCAATTTTACTATCAGGAAATCCTTCCAGGAAAGAGAAACACAACTAAGCTTTATTTTATTCTTGCTGTTTTCTTAAATCTATAATAGACACTATCTAACTGAATGTTGAATTCCTTTTGTTCTGTAAAAATATTGTTAAGAGCTGAGGATTATCCTCTAGACTCTATGGTTTGCTACAAGGCTGCAGTATTATGTGAGAAGGAGAATTTACTGAGTCTTGAAGTCATGCTTGTCTTGAAGTCATCATAACTGATTTTATGCCTACATTTCCCTTCATAAAAGTTACTGCTTGTTCAAACCTTAAGTGAAGTTTCCAAGTTGAAACAGGCCAACAGATGGAAGCCAAGACATAACTCAAATATTCTAACCTTAAACATAAATTCTTACATTTTAGGCTTATAGCAGTTTGTTTGGTGTTGCTTTATATTTTAATTCATTATTACTTGGGGACCTTATGATCCTTCATCTTGGAATTAAAATGTCTTTGCTGTACATTTGGAAATCTTTGGACATGCATAGAATACAATGTACCAGGAAGACACCAAGATATACTGGATTGTTTTCTTGGGTAATATTTCCAGATGAATTTTCCAGGCTCACATACTATCAATAAAAATTATTAAGATCTATAATGATAGATTATTTTGAAGTTACAGCTTATCATGGATGGATCCAAAAATCTAGAACTATTAAACTCAGCTATCCAAAATCCAGATTCACACTCTTTTAAAATTTCACCTGAGTGAATAAAAATTGCAGATATATTTACATCAAATTTTAAAGCATTTCATGACTGCATATTGCCTTTTTCAAGGCAAAGAACAGTAGGGTTATAAAGCACTCATTCTATTAGACGTAGCCAAGTCATTCTTTCAAAGAAAGTGTTGAATAAGTTAGAATATATAATTTTTATGTGAGAAGTAATGTTTGAGGAGGGATTTGGAAGAAAAATGTATGAATGCCTGTGGCACTAGTTTGGAAATAATTTGCATTTTATTATTCTGATCTCTCTACACCAAGATTATAAATTGATAAGTTACTGAGATTCATATAAATTATATATAAAATCTCCAAAGAAATCCTGCCACATTGAAAAACCATGAAAATTAAAAAATGTAATTCCTGAAACAGAAGAATATCACTACTTGAATTCTATCCCTGTGCACTTGTGTATTACAAAGCAGCCTTAAAATTGCATGACCATTCTATAGTATAGTCACAATACTTTGTGATTCTTCCATCCACTGGGTCACACTGCTAATTTATATTTTTTATTTTCTCTCTGTGCTGTCTGATCCAGCTTTTACTCCATCTAGTTTACTTATCTGGCTCCATACTCTGATTAACTGATTGCTTTCACATCTGAAGTCACCATCAGTTTGGTTTGATTCCCTTTTGTGTTTGCTATTCTGATTTTAGAACCATCTGCAGAACTATTGACCATTTACCCTACAAGTATGTATGCACAAATCAGCTCTTGAGGTGCTGATGGGTAAGGAGCCAATCTTATCTTAATAAATGATTAAAAAAGCTAATTTTGTTCCTTCCTCTATATAAAATATAGGCAGTAGGTTTTTGTCTGTCTTATTAATAATAGGTGCTACATCTCTGTGACCAGAGCCAGTCTGGGAACCAGAAGAGACTATACGAGTGCACTGGAATTGAAAAACCCTTATCTGGAACTCTTTGGACCAAAAATCCCAGTCCTGTACTGAACTGCTCCTTTATTGAGAAAAATTAGGGACCAGCATACTCCTTTCCCTAACCAGCAGGGCACCGTGTTCAAAAGAGTGCTTGCAGGAGTTATCCTTTATTGCAGACATCCACACACCGTAGGTGCAGGTCTCTGCTGCCTGTCCTTGAGGAGTGTAGTTGCTCTCCAGCTGGTTAGCATTTATGCAGCAATCAGCAGGAATAACTAAGTGGAGCTGCAGTGTTCCTGTGTAGCTCAGCAGAAAAATGTTCAGTGCTCTGCATTCCTTTGGACTGCTCAGATAAATTCTAATCGACAGGCTCCAGCAGCACAGCCCTTACACGTGCACTCACCATTGCATCGGCCAGGGAAAGACTGAGCTGCATGGAGTGCTAACAATGAGCATCCAAAAGGATCTTGTGGAGGTACAATAGGGAGATTTTAGGATTATACACTTTCATGGATTTCCACAAAGTATTTAAGTGTGTTTTATTTTATTTTTTTTAAATAACGGGGAATGATCACAATGTGGGATTTTCTTTCAGTTGGTTGGTTTGTTTTTTTGGAGGGGGAAAGAGTATAAATGGTATGGAAGCAGGTCTATTAATTACTGAATATAACAATAATGAATTCATAAAGGACAAAATAACTTCCCTTTGAAATAATTTAGGGCAGCTACACTTCATCCACTGCAATGGCAGATAGAAGTGGGAGGGAGTTCATTTTCTCTGATGGTGCTCTGGGAAATGGCTGCATGAACCTTATGTGCCTGCCCTACAACAGAAAAGAAGAAATTTTAACAATATGAGGGATCCACCCAAAAAGAATCCTTTGAGTGATCAGCAACACTGCATTGCCTTGTTACTTCAATCATCATGAGACCTTTTACTCAGTTCTTTCAGAATGCAAAAAGCATTTCTGTCTGGCCTACTGGTAACTGCTCAAAATGAATTCTTCAATGAGCATCAAATTATCCATGGTATTTTCTATCCAGCGCAATGCTTTTACTTAACCTGGATAACATGTGGTTTCATGTAATCCCTAGATAATAATTTCACTGAAATATTCTAGGGAGTCATTATGAGCGTCTTATGCACAGAATCAGAGAGGGAAATAATTGTATGCACTTGACAGAATGAAATGCTTGGAAAAACCAGTGATTTTATCTGTTACACTTGAATACAAGACAGATTTTATTTACTTCATCTAAATGGAAAAGAAATCTTAATTAAAAATCTTATATTTGTGTTAATTTGATTTAGTTGCTTAAAGTCTGGTTACTTACACTTCCCACTTAATATCTTCTTCTCTGCCAAAATACTGTAAATTCTGCAAAAACAACTAGTATCTTGGCACAATGCCCTAAAACATTCTTGTCACCCACTTTCACTTGGTTATTTTTTTTTTTTTGCCTAAGCACCTAGACAATAACAGTTTTACTCTCAACTTCATCAATATAATTCATGCTGACAATTCTCTTTTCTTTCAATTTTATATTGGTTTCATTTATTCTTGCTGTCAATCTTTATTAACTATGGGAAGAAACACTTATTATTATTGGCATTTAAGCCATTAGAGTTTACTGGGCAAAATTTTATTGCTTGCTCTTTTAGAATTTGCAAATATTGGATGCCCTGTTCTCTACATACATTTAATGTTTTCTGTCTCTCATAACGTGTAATTATGTATAAAATAGGTTGTGGTGGCACAAAGAAGCTTTGTGGATATACTTACCAACACCATCAGACATTTTCTTTGTAGATTAACAATGGTAAGAGTGCACAGGAGTTCAGAATTCACAGGTCTCATGCCTCTAAGTGGCTTTCAGTTAGAAGTTTAAATGTTAGCTACTCACATTTTTATAATGAGTCTGCACCTCTGAAAAGGAAAGCAAATAATGATTAACCACACCATATCAGAGAAGAAAGAGAATTCCCTCTGTGGAAAGAATGTCATTGTGGAAGTGAAAAAGAAAAAAATTAAATGTTTACTAATATTCCTTGTTGAATGACTATTTCTAGAAGCCTCCAATCTGGAATGTAAAAAAGACTGCTATAAATATTACTATATATAATCTCAGAAATGTATAGAAGGGAAACACTTTTATCTTGTTGTATGGGCAATTAGACACACCTCCCAAATGCACTCAGAAATTGCTGTTCTTCTTCACTTCTTTCTCTGTTTAGCCTTTTTTTTTGGTATCATGATAATGCTCTGGATTTTTCCCCTTTAGTCTTTCAAGAACACACAGAAACTTATGTTTGTAAACAATCCAAACCAAATAACTCTCACAATCCTTTTTATTATACAGAAATATTATATTGTATAGGTATTTTGCCTGAGAGGCAAAATTTTCCTAGATAGACAAAATTCCCCAAGATTTATAGGAAAACAAAATCAGAAGGGATAGATTAGGGGCTATTTTCCCATCCCCCTCATTTGTTTGTTTTTTGATTTAAAGCAACCTAAACCAAGATTGCTTTGCATTTAATTCCTAATTGGGTTACTGGCTATAATTTTATGATCATGACACTTTTCAGAACCCCAGGCACATTATGACCCTATAGTGTTTGTCAGTGCAGAAATATGGAGCAGATAAATGGTCTCTAAAGCACTTTCAGGGTCCCTACATTTACAGCCTATTACCTATAACAGAAAAATGCAAATACAGGTTAACAATGAAGTAGAAAAAACAGTGATCTGGTCTTGTCCTTGGCATATTTGGAGTATAGAAACTATAGGGTTTTTTATATGTTTTGCAGTTACAGAGAGTATTAAAGATGGAAAACAAAAAAAGAATGTTTGTGGAGGCTTACAGGGAGTATGGAAGAAAGCCCCAACAAGAAAAATGATTGTCGAGTCCCACAAAATGAATGAGTGGTAACAAGAGGTGACATTACAAAGAGTGGAAACAAGTACCTTTTCTTCAGTGCAGCAGAGAAATTATGAAGAATTTGCAACTGATGTGCAGTCGAAGCTGATGGCTGTAAGAATGTTTTTGTTTTGATAGCTGCTTCATGGATGACTGTACTCATGCTATGGTTGCATGCATCACTGACAGAGTAATCAAGCTACAAAATGTGGAATTGAGTTTGATGTGTTTAGTTGCCCAAAAGGATAGGAAAGACCCTCCAGTGCTTAACCATAGTGAGAAGATGAGGACTACAAGAAGATCTTAATGTAAATTTTTATTTAGCTTATGACTTTCCCTGGCAGTCTCTAAAATTACATTCATGCCACTGATTAATAATAATTATAATAATTAGATCTAGCCATACTTTCTGTAGTAAAATTTTTTCTATATTTCATAACATTTTCTGAAGTACAAATACTAGAAATTTGTGCTGTTTCCTTCTGGTTGAATTACCAAGCTAATGAGCACAACACTTCAAGAGGTAGCTATGTCTTCCAAAACTACTTTCTGAGTATGTTTCTCTGCATGCACAAATGTTGTCATTAAAGAAATGATAACTCAAATAGCAATGCTGTGAGATATTAAAAAGGGTTGATATGAAGTTCATATGGCTCCCTCAAGATTTCATGTTGTATAATCTGTAATGATAATAGACTCTTTCCCACTGTGTGTTTGGTGTCAAAGCTGAAGCACTTTGTTCTGTAGTGAGAAAAAGATGCATGTCCAAGTTGGGCCTTGCCAGTTCAGTAGGAAGAAATTACCCAGAAAGTATTGAAGATTAGGTTGTGCCATTTTTCTGTTATATATTGAGCTTCTCATAGAAGAAAAGTTGTTATTCTGTGGTGGCATTGATAAAGAGAAATTAACAGCTTTCTCTTTGCAGGATGTGCCTCAGATATATTCTCCATAGTTACTACCAGTGCTTGGCAATTGCTTTGTGCTGGCAAGTTTTTTTTCCATTCTCAATTTCCACCCTCTTAGACAGATGTGCAACATACTGTACTCAAATGTTTTATCAAAAGAAGGTTGTGAGTTCAGAAATCAATGTATAGATTTCACTGGTCTTTATATGACAGTAATATTGATACCATTCTCCCTGTTACATAAACATTGCAGAACATTTTAATGAAGTCAGCAACTTTTTTCTACTCTGTTTCTTAACTGGTAAATCCTTCTGAACAAAATAAGCAATTAATCTAAACCAGCATCATCTAGGATACCTCAGGAAGGACAAGCATTTATTTTGACTAAAGAATTGCTAACAGGAATACTTATAAAATTGAAAATGAAACAAAGTATCTTAATTACTCTCTGGAAACTTCAGATGAACACTGGGAAAAAAAGAGTGTGTTGGTAATTTGTCATTATAATAGGCAGATAAATACAGAAAAATGATGAATATTTTTCATATTATTTATATCCCCACTCCTGCATCTTAACTGTTACAACCAATTTATAAAGTTTCAAAGTGTAAATTCTTTCTAATACAATTAAATTATTGCTCTCTACCATGGCTTGGGCCTTTTTTTACACATAAAGTGCATATATAGATCATGAGCAAGGGATAGACTATTGGGATCATCTATCAGGAATATGTGGGTTATACAGGAAATGGGAAAAGAAATTAATCTGTCCTAATTCAGGCATTCAAAGAAATCACTCTGTGGTTCATGGAGAGAAATAAAGGTATAGAGCCAATGATTAATTTCTTCCTATGTCTGAAACAGATCAAATTTACCACTCTCTAGTGAAAACTATTTCTTTCCATTGGCTGTCACAGGAGTTCAGGATGCCTGGCTGCTCCTTAAACATCTAGTATGAGGTGAGAAAAACTCGTACCTTGGGACTTTCCTACTCAAGCAAATTACCTTAGCAGTAAGGTTGACTTTCCATTTCAGCTCTGACATTGGAACTAGCTCTAGTCCCTACACCCATCATTACTTTAATTATTTCTTAGAAGTCTCAAGAAGTTACAAATTATCAGTGTGGAACAAGAGAATTGAAATGAGAACTAGGAAGGTAGAGCCATAAATCAAGTTGGGACATTATATTGAGTTCAGTTAGTGTTGATGTGTGGACCACCACACATCATATGTACTCCATATGTGTAAAAAACTTTCCCTGACTGGGCTCAGAGGACAGTGGTGAATGGTGGATTGTCTACCTGGAATTTGGTAACAAGTGGAGGATCTCAAGAGTCCACTGTAGTCTTCATCAATGACCTGGAGGAAACATCAATGTGCATTTTTATGAAGTCTGTAGATGACACCAAACTGTGGAGGACCAATCAAGATGCTCAAGTGCAGGGTCACTCTCCAAGGGACTTAGGCTGGAGAAATGGACTAACAGGAATCTTATGAAATGCATAGAGGACACATACACATTCCTGCACCTGGGGAGGAAGACAACCCAGGCTAAGGACAGAACTGTTGAGCAGTTCTGTGGAAAGGGAACTTAGGATCTGCTGGAAAGCAAAGTGAGCATGAGCCATCAGTGCCCCAGCACAACAGCCTCTTGGACTGCATTAATGGGATGGAAAACAATACATAAAAAGGAGGGATTAGCCCCTCTGCTTAGTTCTCATCAGTTTTAGTCCCTCCAGCACAAGATAGTCATCAATATCTGGATTCAGTCTAGCTCATGGCCACCATGATGGCCCAGGGCTAGAACACTTGCCCTGTGAGGAGAGGTTAAGGGAGAGGTGTTGTCTACTCTGAAAAATGGATGACTGAGGGATTTGAACCACACCACTAAAAACTTATGGGGAGGTACTAAAAAGGTGGAGCCAAGGGTATCCAGAAGTGTATAGAATCAGAAAGATTGAAAAAATCTTTAAAATTGGAAGACACGCCTCAATTATATAGTCCAACATGTCTGCTGAAGCAGTCAGGTAGTGAAGCCTGTCCAAAATTATATTGTGAGATGATGACACATAAATTGAAATAAGGGAGATCCAGATGAATGTGAGGAGGAATGTTTTTCTCAAGAGTACAGCCAAACATTGGAAGAAGTTACTCAGAGAGATGATGCAGTGTCTTTTCGTCTTTAAGTGTCTTTAAGATGCAATTAGGTGTTGTACTTCCTGAGGTTCTTTATAATCTGAATAATCCAATAAGAAATATCCTTTTTCTGAATATACATGTTCAGCAAAAGGGCTATAGCTAGTGGTCAAATTTTTGGTTCATTAATCCCTACTTGGGCACATCCTGAATTTGTCAAGTAAGGCAAGTTTTCACGTTCTACTTGAAAATGTGCTAAAGCTCTTATTAAAAGACTGTTAATGCTGATCATCTGTATTTTAATTGTAAGAAATCTCTTTTGAATTTGTAGCTTAAATTTATTAATGGTTTTTGTGTTCTGTTTTTGCGCCAACTTAGCGCTTAAACTTGAGTGACTTTTGTTCCTCCCAGGTGTTTAGCTGCTTTGTGCATTTATAGGCAGCAGTGAAGTTTTATTTTGTTAGGCTAGATAAAGCAGACTCTTATATACCTGTCTCAGGAGAAATGTTCTCCATTCCCTTCTTCATGCTAGCTGCTTATTTCAGTACCTGCCCCATTCATTTTTCCTGAACATGTGGCCAGGATTTGGTGCTGGTCTGTGCTCCCAGAATGATTTTAGTAGTACAGGATGACACATTCTACCTTCTCAGACAGATAATCTCTTCCTCCTTGAACAGTGCCTTACAGTTTCATACAGACATTGCATAATGCTAGGTGAAACTAATCAGATTTTGACTCCCCTGTCCTGTGTCCTTGCTTAGCCTTGTGTGCTGCATTAACAAGGGAGTACTTGAGTATGTGGAGCCTTAGGGCCTGTCCCAAACTGTGAATTTGGATGCACCAACATTTACGTGTCCAGTATATGAGCTCACAAAAGAAATAAGCCATCTTCTAAATGTGTCATCTCACAACAGAGCAGTCACTGTTTGGAGCATTTTCATCTGTATTAAAAATGTTAGACTTTCTCCAAAGCCAGCAGTAGCTGGGAAAGAAAATTACTGAAGGCACTCACAAATCAGCAAGCATTGAGATTTTCTGGCCTCTTCAGTGAGTTTTGGCAATCTGGAATACCTTTGAATAATGAAACACCTATTGTGCAAGCATGACGAACCCAGTGACCAAAACTCTTAGGACACAAGTCCCAGTTAGCAATGTTTTTTATTGCCCTGGCAAAACGCTAACATATAGAGTCCCTTCTCCTCTTAAAAATGTGTAAGAACTAGATAAATTATTCATGTTGAACTTTTGTGAATTGCTTCTGATTCAGTTCTTTAGAGTCTGAAAAGCACATCTGGACATGCATCAGTAAATAAACAGGCTAGGCTTCCCTTGAAACAGCTTGTACTTTGGAAATAACCACATAATTTGAGATCAGGATGACCCTGGTGTTTAGTTGAACAGTATTAAAGCATTCCATCAACAGGAATTAAAAGATCTAAGCCAAGATCAATTTGCTGACCTGATGAAAAGTGGGATTTGCAATGCTGATTTGCTATTATGGCAACAACCTTATCCAGCTAATTGCATAAATAAAATTTTCAGTTTTCCCCTTCAATATTACAGTTGTCCTTAAAAATTCTCAAAATTGGGGCATTTGCAAGCCATTCTGGACAAAATAATGTCTTACAGTATTCAAGTGTATCAGCATATCTAGACTTATATTAGTATGTCCAACAATGATGGATAAAAATGGAAACTGTAATCATTATAATCCTACAGGATTCACATTAGATATGCTTCCTATATGCAAAAGTTTAACATTTTCTGCACAATTTTATATTTTATTAAGATGAAATAGAATGTAGGTTTAAGAAGGAAAAAAAAACAACTGAGGTGACACTAAAAATATTAGGGACTTGAAGCCACTCATACATTGCTTGAAACTTTCACCATTAATACATCTTTTTTTATATGCAGAAGAGGGAAATTAAGAAGTCACTTTGTTAATTTTCTTTAGGACAAAATATTAACATATCTTATTAGAAATAGGGTGATTTTTTCTGTATGCCTTATGTTTCCTTCCACCCACAGTTCTGAACTTTAGGGCAATTTAATTTTAAATAAAAATAGAAACAAAGGAGTTCAATGTGGTTTGGTTTTGAAGGTAATGGATACTAAAGGTCAATACAGGCCTAAAGTGATGCAGAAACCGTGCATGAATTGCTAAAATCACAGTCATGGTTCTAAAAGTTCTTGCTTAGTTGTCCTTTTACTGTGTTGATCCTCTAATTTCTTCAGCACTTAATACTGCATAACACAGAGGCACAGAAGAGACTGAAAATGGCAGCATTAGTTCATATCTGAGCCTTGGTGAAAAGGACAGCCTGGATTCTTCCTCACATAACTACAATCCTTCCACAACTCTTACATCAGTGTTTGGTTGCTGGCTCATATGTATTTAGTGTCATCTGAAGAGTCCTGGTGTATCCAAGGCATCCATGAAGTAATAGAGGGACACTTATGCCTCTCTGGAACAGTGTAGGGAAACCAAGAATGATGTTGTAGGACATAAAAAATACACTTAAATGTAGAATAATGTGCAGATGCTGCATTTTGTTCAGATCCTATGGGTGATTTGCAGTCTCTGAATCAGTGGATGAGAGCCAGATAGGAGACTTTACATTAACTAACGTGGAGCTGGAACCTTATGTTTAAACAAATGAATACTACTCTGATTTCCTAAAAGATGGGCATGTAATGCTATTTACTGTGCCACAGGATAGTCTACCAGTCCTCTATCCACCACCTGAGTAGGGCATGGTTTTTTCCTAAGTCCCATGTCACAGTGTCAGACCAATGAGGCTGTCTTGTACAGCCTGTGTCTCAAATAGCACCGGCTGGTTATGTTCAGATAGCTAAATCAAGCCCCAGATGAGAATACCCTATGGTTAGTGTGCAGGTTAACACTGAACTGCATGCACCTATAGGTTAGTGTCAGCCTGGGAGATGGGTATCTGGTTTTAGTCTAGAATTAAAGTCAAATGAAGTCTATGAGTCAATGAGGAAATCTTGCAGATGTCTGAAAATCTTCTGTGGGAATCCAGAGCTTGTCCTTGACTGCTCTGGGGGCTCAGGGACCTGTGCAGAAGGCCCAGAGGGCTCAGAGGTCCTGGCACCAAGCCCAAAACACCTGTGGTTTGGATTTTAGCCCATGGGAGAGATTAACAGCTTTAAAAAAAAAAATACAAGTCTCACAAATTTAAATAGAATAATAATAAGATTGTCACAGGGTGGAAAAGTAGATTTTAGGTTTGGTACGTGGGGGTGGGTGAAGCCAAGATGGAGGAACCGCATGGTTTTTAGGCTTCTTCCTCCTTCTTCATCTCCTCCATGATTCTGCTGTGATCGTAGCACTTGTGATTGGTTTGAGTAGAATCCACACTGTCTAATGTAGATGATAGATATTGGAGAATAATTGTAAATAAGTTATACGTAGTTCTTAGTATAAAAGATAAACCACCACCTCTCGGGCGGGGAATAGCCTCGAACTGTTGTGCTGTGAACACCTCGGCAGGACAGAGAGAACAGTGTTCTAGATAAGTTATTATAAACAATAATAAAGATATCTGAAGACTGAAGATTTGCACGTCTTTGTTCTCCTGGGCAAGGAAAAGGACTTTTAACACCTTGGGGACTTTCCCAGAAAAAGAAGGAAGATCCCCACAATCTTCAACAGCTTTTGAGCTCCTCTGTGAACTTTTAAGATGTTTCTATACTCACGGAGCTCCCTTGTCTTCCTCCAAAACCATTCCAGTCCGTGCAAAGTTCTCAGCCAAACTGGGCCTGAGACAATTTGTCCCCCACAGCTTCTGCGCCTGAGCAGATGCCTAACCCAGCTGATGTGACATGGGCAATGTAGGCTGGCATTCAGGACTCCTAGAACCAGCAGAAAAACACATCAAAACCACAAATTATAATCAGCTATGGTTCCAAGCGCTGCAGCCTGGATGGCTCAGAGATTTTTCTATAGGTTTTTTTGTTTGGTTGATTGGTTTGCTTTGTTTTGTTTTTTGTTTTTGTTTTTTTTGTTTGTTTTGTTTTGTTTTGTTTTGTTTTGTTTTAAATAAAACCAGTTAGAGTAGTCAATAAATTGAGGTTATTTCTGTTTTTTAGAATGAGCTTATATATTCATAACACTATTTTGATACATTTTCTTTCAAACCAGCAAGACTAAGAGACATTCTCAAACACATACATTATGAGCAGGGCAAATTAGTTCAACACTGATTTAGAATCATTGAGTTGTGTTTGTGCAAGCTAAAGTGCAATTTGCCTTCTTGTCTATATTCAGCTATTTATGAGACCGCTTCAGGACACTAATCAATAGTGCAAGAGGCACTCTTCAGGACCAGCTGTTCAATGTAGCCCATGGAAATACAGTCCAGCAAATGTGTTATACACATATATAATTATAGAATTTTTTTCTAAATGAAGGAAGAAATTTTGAGAGGGTTGTAAAATATACAAAACTATAGACATCTGTTGATAGACAAATGAATCAATGTTTGCAACTACTCTATATTATTTATTAATTTTCTTTCCATAAAATCTTTTATTTTCTGAATAATTGGCAGAGTACAGCTAAAGGCAATACAAGTTTCTACCACTCATAAAAGTATTCTAATGTACATTTTTATCCTATAGTGCTACCATGCAACTCTCCCTCTTCTTAAATATTTTAGATTTAGGCTTTAGAAGACCAGTAGTAAACTAGCTTGCCTGTTGGAGATAGGAGGGAATTTTTTTATGACCACTCAGGTAGTTTTCTTTGGTTTCTATTAGAAATAAATAGGAACTATAGTGTTGAAATTTACCTTTTTGAAATGTTGAGAGTTTTCAAGTATTTATAACCAGTTGCAGGGGAATGAGGGATTTACTGACAGGTAGAGTAGCATTAAAATACCTGATTTTGTAATATGACAATGTTAGCCCAGCAGAATTCTTAACACCCTTTTAAATTTATTTGCATTTCTCCTTCTTTTCTAAAAAACCAAAATCCCCCCAAAACCCCATAACCAATTGTAAATATCTAAGAGTAGGAGAGAGTTAAGGAAAGTGTAAAATAGAGACTTCCCTCTGAGCTTTTAAGATTTGCCCTCATCAGTCAGCACTGGGCAGACCATCCCTGAGAATAACCATTGCCTGTGTCTGTACTCCCCTCATTGTTTATTGGAATCCATCTCTAACATGTTGCTATAACTAAACAATATTTACACTCTAATTAGCAAAGCTGAATTATGATAAAATTGTTGGGAAGACAGTTCCAAGATCTAGGACTTGAGTATTCATGGTTCAATGTGCATTGTGGTGGGCTGACCTTGCCTGGCTGCTAGCTGCCCTCCTAAGCCACATTCTTACCTTCCTCCTTAAGAGGACAGGGGAGGAAATAAAATCAAAAAGCTCATGGGTTGAAATGAGCACTGGGAGATCACTTACCAAGTTACTGTCATGACCACAACAGGCTCATCTTAGGGAAAATAAATTTAATTTATTGCCAATTAAAACAGATTTGCATAGTGATAAACAAAATAAAAAATGAAAACAACTCCCCCACCCTGCTTTCCAGGTCCAGCTTGACTCTTTCACCTCCTTCTCTCACCTGCATGCCTGCAGGTCTGTTGGTCACACTTTTTTCCTCAGTTCTCTTCCAAAACTGCCATGCAGCATTCTTTTAACCCTTTCTGAAATACAATTTCTCACCAATGTTGTCTTCTTGGCTGAGGACTTCAGTCATGTCCTACTGTGGGTCTGTTCTGAAACTGTCTGGAGCCACCTGGAACTGGGTGTGTTTGGTCTGGGTCAGCCCTGGCCCCTCATCACAGAGCCCACCCCAGGGCCCCACGGCAGTGCCTGGGCACCCGCCCCCAGTGCACACACAGGGAAGCATGAATGAGAAATGTGAATCAAAAAGGTCCTAAAAAACAACAGCTGCAGCTTCGTGTAACTCGCAGCAGCCAAGGCTGATCTGATTCATGCTAGTTTAATGCATCCTCAAGGGTCAAAATATATAATAATTTATTCAAAATTAATGAATAATATACTTTGGAAAAGATCTGTGGAGAACAAAACAAGAGAGTGTAGAAACATTGAATTTGTATCAATATTCCAATATATTCATGCAAAATTTTGTAAAATTGTGTGCCAAATCCTTGAAAAATGTAATGAAATTTTGGATGAGGAAAAAAAAAAATAGTTCCTGAGTTGCATGCAATTTCTCATTACTTTAATATGTCATTAAGACTTAGACACACATTTAGAACAGTGACATCTGTGGTTTGAAATAATTGGAAATGTGGCATTCATAATACAATAATGTCTTTTTTTTATAAGGGAATTTAATTTGATGAGCAAATGCAGTGTCACACAAATGTAAGTTTTGGGGCTGGATCAAACAGCAGCTGTAAACCTTTCCAAGTAGATGCAGCTTTATTCAGAGCTTAATGGAAAATGATTCACAGCCTGCCATTTGAGCCTCTCTCACAGCAGAGATGCAAAAGAACAGCATGGCACTGGAGTCTGGGATGAAAAAGACATTAGGATAGTTGAAGAGAGCAATTACACATGTCAATGAAATTATCCTTTGTGCTTTGGATACGAGAGTTCAAAGGTTACAGACATAATCACCTCATTCATCCAAACCACTGCTGAATCTGTGTAAAATTATCATATTTTTCTATATGCAATAGTCTACCAGTGCCCTGCATAAAGGCAGTGGCAGGCTGTCATTGACACTAATACGGTTCAAGACTAACATGTGCTGAAAGCACTTCTCAGAATGCCCATGAGCTACATCTATCTCTTTAGCTCTCAAAGCTTTTTTTCATGTGTGTCTGTTATATTCATTACTGTTTGTGGCTTTCTGGCAAAACTGATAAAAATTACACAGAGATCTATCAAATAGGGAAATATCTTCACAATAATGTTTCTAAAAAAATATTAGCAAGGTCCAGTCAAAAAAATCTCATGGTAGTAATCTCTTAGGCCAGATCTACTCCTTCTAAATCCCACAAAATTTACAATCCACAAAGTTTCACACACACTAGTATAGTCTGACTTGATTTGCTTAAGTCTCTAAGATTTTCCAGCAATTTTTCTAAATGCCTAAATTCATGTGCTTAAGAATTCACAGAAATATTATCCCTATCTCTACTATACCTTTACAGTTATACAGTTTGAAGTACTGCATCATCTTTAGTCTGCCTATTTACCTTGAGAAAAATGTTTTATCATGTACTTGCTGCCTATCTTTTCAAGAATGACCTTAATTAGGCCACATACAGAATGTGGTCAAGAATTAGATTATGCAATCTTCACAGCTTGTTTATCTCTGTTAGTATATTCGAGGTCAAATCAGATTCAATTCTTTTGAAGATTTCTTAATGCTTTAGTTAAATTCATTTAGTTAAATTAATTTAAAGACCCATCTACATCAGTGACTGTTGGAGAAATAGAAATGAGAAATGATGGCTGGACAGCAGATAGATTACTCATCCTCAGAAGCCTGGCTAATTTGTAGAGCATGGGGACCTTGAGAAATGAAATGGACACTCTTGAGAGCGTTATAGATGAACATACATACAATCCAGTGTATGAGCTGTGGTAACATCTGGATTCTCATGCTTGTTTTTTCAGTTGAGATCCTGTTCTGCTCAGGGTTCTTTGGTACTGACTGCCAGGGGGATGGTTTCAGTAGCTGAGGGGGAGAACCTCTCTTCTCCTGGAAATGCTTGCATCTCTTTGACAGAAACAGACTGCTTCAGCTGGTATGAAAGAGGTATGTGGTTGCTACATGGTTGCTGGAAACAGGTTATACATTGATTATACCTACTTTAGCAAACAGTATAATTCAAAGCAATTGTATCTGCATAGTGAAACAGATGGTGATAAGGTCCCAACATCCAATCTTATGTGTTTCAGGATTTCTTGCTTAGGCTAAGGTCTACTCTGATTCCACAGACTGGATGCTCATTAGAAGTTGAGTTGCATTGGGCTGCACTTCAGGAGTGTGTCATTTGCCTTAATTTCCTCCACACAGGATCCAGGTAGCATTTTAAAAATCTGGTCTGCCATGCAATCAGTGTACAGTCAGTGCAGATGACTTAGGGATTTTCTCTGAACACAGTAACTCTTGCTCTAAAATTCTAGCTAATGTAATACCTTAATGGGTTGTGAAGAAGGTGACTTACATGTTCTCGAAAGGGTGTCAGGCTATTAGCCTGGTGTGATTCAGTTGCCTAGGGAGAGGCATCTAATGCCATTTAATTTGCCCTAGGATATTCTCTTTGTTCTCCAAATGCCCCTCCCTTATGGCAGAGATGTCCCAAAAGTCCTCTATCTCAGTAGTCAGCTCCACCTGAGTGTTTCTGGGACTGCAGGGCTTTTCAGATGCCAAAAGGTACCTGCCTTTGGGCAACTGAATGAAGTCCTTAAACACTTTAAGGTGCATTTCCCTTCTTGTTTTACAGATGTGGGAGGCACAGTTACGGGCACAGCTCTGTGTGTCAGTCATGTTGTGTCTCAGACCTTATTTGTAAAGATACTCCCCTAAGTGCTGGAGGCATAGCTCAGCATCTTCCTCTCTGTTAGAGATTATGTGCAGGGATGTGGCGCTCCCATTACTCTGAAAGAGTTTTCCACTAAATAGGCTATAGAGTCTGCTGTACTCAGGTGCATAAATATGATTAAAAACATTATAGGAGTGGCTGAAAATGTTTCCATCTGCATATGGAAAAATGAAATATTTTGAACAGAAATAGCAATTTCCTGTATATCTCCCAATCTGACAGGAACTCTAATTAGCAAGATCTTGATTCTTCTGTGAAGGAGCAGTAAACAGTTTGAAACTTTGCTTTTACCTAGTATAACATTAAAAATTATATAAGTTAATCTTTATATATTTCTTTTTGTGATGATATCAGTCCTCCTCATGGAAAGGAGTTTCCCACAGCCAAATTAACATAGCCAATCTGTACTACAAAGCAAAAAAAAAAAAATCCCCCCAAAAACCAAAATCAACAAAAAAGTTTGTCAATATCTGTGTCTGCATATAAAGGAAAGACATGCAGCTTCAATATTTCATTTTCCCTCAGATATCGAGATCTTGAAGGTTTGAAATGATAGACAATCACTTCCATTCTTCAGGCCAGAAAAATGAAAGGTAAAAACTACTTTATGCAGAAATTAAGACCATAAAATGTGAACATTTTTCATTTTTCCTGACAGTAGTCATGTGGCTTTGTGCTTGCAGCTGCGTTATGGAATTTACAATCTTTTCAGAGATAATTCTGCTGGTGCCAGACAACACCTATGGAGGGACAGACGGATTTGCAGAGCATTCATATAAAATAAAAAAGCAGCATTGGAGCACACCATGCATTACAAAATCATAAATGTATGACTTTTCCTTTATTGTTAGATTAGAGCAAAAGCTTGAACTTTAAGGTCAGACTATTTCAAACCCATAAGAGTTAGCAACATAATCCTCTAGAGTTATTTGGAAAACACTATTATTTTTCTTGTGGCAGAGGGCTTTTGTGTTGTTTTATTTTGTGATATTTTAACAGAATGTGCAATATTCTATATTCTATAACAGTGTGAAATGACTCCATGAAAAAAAAATCTTAAAAATATGTATTTAGATTTGGCTGAAATTTTGATTTGTTGGTTATTCCTTTTCAGCAGTTTATCTTTGAGGAGACATGTAGAATCAGCATACACATAGTATATATGATCTACAGCTGGTAGGTTGTAAGCATAAAGCACAAGAGTCCTTGGTACCTTGTGAGTTTTCCTTTACCTTGAACAGTCAATTCAGTTTGCACTAACAAGCACAAAGGGTCTCTTTTCCTACTTCTGAACTGTGGTGGTCACAACACAGATAAGTTCATTAATTCAGTGAGGATTGAGGCAAGATGACACAATTGCTCAGAGTTCTGCAACACCACATGATTCCTATAGTTAATATCTAGTGATGGTTTTCTCTGTCAAAAGGTCAGGAAATACCAACTTTAATTATACTTTTTTTTTTTCACAGATGTATTTCAGATATTACGAAACATATTTGCTGATGTTAAATTTCAAGCATGAAACATTTTATGATCATCTAGGAACTGGGTACTGATATCTATTTTATTTAAGTTTCCTCTTTTGTGCAAAATGTCACCCTAAACTTATAAAAGGTGGGGAAAGAAGGATCTTTTCTTCATTTGCCATAGCAAAATGAGACATAGTGAAGACTTAGAAATTCTTGCAAAAAAATCAAAACAAAGCAAAAACCCAATTTTTTACAGTGGCACTACACTATGTACAAACACATTTGCTGTGCTATTTGGAAATACCTTTTCCCTATGTTCTAGATTGTTTGATTGTTAACTTCCAGGGAAGTTACAGAGCTAAAAGAAATAGGCTGAAAATCTTTGTGATCATTCCTCATGTTTTTTGCTTCATTGTAAGGGTATCTGATTTGATTTCATGAAGACCCATAAAGTCTTAGGTGTATAATTATAATGTCATTTTTATCTTCTGTCTTTGATTTTGATTATTGTTACTTTATTATATCGCCATTTTTATGTCCTCAGAATTTAATAAAAATCTTAAAGAGTTTTCCTTTTAAAGCCTGAAGAATCAAAATCTTTGTTAAAATAATGGGTTATTTTAAATTTTAAAAGTTCATTGTTTGTGGATTTTTACTGCCTGTTACTTGTAATGGATGGAAAATTGTTTCCAGTAGCCTTATTTGAGACCAGAGAGCCCTTTGAAGCCTCACATTTCTTTGGAATTCTTCTAGAAAAAATATATTGAAAACACAAAATTATGTTTACCAGATGATTTGAAAGATGGTTTTTTCTAATGATGTTGTGGAATAGAGCAATAAGACTGGTTTTGTTTTGGGTTTTCTTGTTTTTTATTTGTTTGTTTTTTTGGGGGGGGATGGGGGGTGGAGATTATCTGTCCAATTTTTCANTTTTTTTGGGGGGGGTGGGGGGTGGAGATTATCTGTCCAATTTTTCAACAAATGAATAGAATATGGAAAGACTTTTCTGTTCTCTAAAAAAATATGACTTAGAAACTTTAATATTAAATAGTTATATGTTGAGCCAAACTAGCCAAACTATTATGGACATTTTCACTTGAATTCATCACTGTCTTTAGAATTGGGGTTCTAATCAGTCATTAGAATCACCAACATGAAATAAAGCAACCAAGGAGGAAATCCTCCTAAATGAAAAGCTTGGCTTTAGATTGCCATGCATCATTACTTGAATCCTAGGAATTCTAAGACCTGTATTAGCCTTTTGTGAGGAATCAAATGGATCTCTGTGACATTAATGGTGCTTAGCACAGCACCTCTGCCAAGGGGTGGAGTGCATACACCAGTAACCTGTTTACAGTCTCTAATATGCTAAGAGGGAAATGAAGAACAGTGCAAGTAATAATGAATGTCTCCTTGCTCTTGCAAAACATAGCACAGCTCTAAAACTGAGAAAGGAGGAAATTCAAAGACAAATGGATGATTAGCAAAGCGAACAATATCAAGCTCTAATATAGTGTGCACATTTAATTGCAAAAGAGATCCCTTTTCGTTGTCACTCACATGCAGAATCATTGGTCTGGAAATGATCATCTAAACATGTAAGCCAACCTCTACTGCTGTTTAGTTCTCTACTGTGACAAACAGAAACCTTTGTCCAGGAGAGAGTTCATAGATACACTTTTGTTTAAAACAAAAGGATATATGAAAGACCTTCTACAAGGCCCTCACATACATTATGGAATAACTTACCATTTAAAATATAACCCACTCCTAAAACAGTTTAAAAAAAGGCTAGGTTTGGTTTTGCTATTTTCATTTTCTTAAATTTTGCTTATCAAAACCATAGGCAAATCTGCTTTGCATAATGCATGAGGGCAGATATGTTGCACAGAAGCCTCAGTGACAGACATTCTGGAGAACTGTAATCTCATTAGAAAACCTTCTTAAACACAGTAGGCTCAAAAAGAAAGAATGCAGTATTACCAAGATCTTGGTTTATACCATATGTCAAATGTGAGAAGATTCAGCATTTACAAATTCTATCCTATTTACCTTAAACAGCAACAGTGAAATAGCAGGTGAGATCTGTATTCTGAATAAATCTCACATTGAATGTGCTTAGTTTGCCAATTACTTTTCTTCCCTAATGCTAGTTCCCTGATAATGGACATTCTGCAGGATAGAGAAAACCTTTGCTCTTCTATCATATTCAGATTATTCCTCAAGGAAAAAATCCATTAACTAGCAAGATGGATCCAGATGTTACTTTCAGATTCTCCTGTGCTGGTGACATCCATGTGGTGGAAAAAACCCACAGATGTTCTGTCAGCATTTTAGCTGAATCTTTAGAATTTGTAGTTAAGGGAAGCTGAAGCATGGTAGAATTGCATTTTAAGCATCTAGTTAGTTCCCATTTCTGCTATATTTTAAAGTTCTACAGATACACAAAGAAGGAAAGAAAGGCAAATTTACCTGTAAACTTGAGAAGTTTTTTTTCAGTGAATTACAGATTTGAAGTAATTGCAAAACATCAAAGCAATTCACAATAAACTGTTTGCATTAATGCTTTTTTTAATAAATTTTTTCTCACTGCCTATTCATTTTAATATAGCCATGTCTGAAGCAACACATTACCAGGAGTTTTCAGTGATGCTACTCAAAGAATATTTTTTTAGAAATGTAATTATTTTCCTTTTCATTTTTTTGGCAAAGGCGAGTAAAAACAATTATTCAATTTCAAGTCTGCATTGACATCCTGGTTCATAAGATATTGCATTGCAGTGGTTACTCATCAAAGTGAGTTCCACCATATTAATTTTAATGTGTTCTAAATTGGTGGTTAAAACCTTGATGTTGCAATAATTTTGCACTGAATGAGGAGGGTGTGATTTTGCTTAATTGTTGTGAATTAGAAAACAAACTGGATATTTTTTCAAGAAAAAATGGAGGCTGAAAGACTGGAGAAATTTATTATATTTCAGAAAATCAACATTTAAAATAGAGGAGAACTAATGATCTAGAGGAAGGAAATTTTTATGATATACAGCTGTAACTTTGTATAGAAGTAACAACACTAGCTGTAATGGGAATGCTTGGCAACTTTATGTCATGTAATAGGATTATACTAGAATGAGGAATATATAAGAATTATTTGTGGCATATTCTTGATTTGAAAAAAATATGTATTAGTCAGAGATATAGGGATATGAGTTAAAAAAAACCCAAACAAACCTGCTTGAAATGCAAAGCTTCATTGTATTTAAGAATCCCAGTAACCTACCAATTAAAAAAAGTTTATAATTCTAATTTTTGTTTAGGACTGTCAGTATTCAATAATGGTGAAGGGGTTTATTTTCAATTAAAACCAGTTGATAGGTAACTTTTTACACAGCCCAAATTTAAGGTCTTGGAAAAAAAAGAGATGGTCAGCAAAATAAAATTCAAGGTGGGAATTAGTGTTGGAGACCAAACTCAACCTCAGAGTGAACAGAAAGAATAACACATTTTGCTTGTGCCATGATGTGCCATGTGAGAGCCTCTTGTGCCTTTTCAGTATATAACTGGCTTTCTGTGGGGAAAAAAAAAGTCACAATAGCATTTGTAAGTGAGCAAAAGCAAACAATTTGTGATAGCTGAATGATTTTGTGAACTAAATCCTATTATAGGGTCAATTTAGAATAGCAAGACTAGAAGAAAAATCTATAAATGTACTGGATGAATCAATAAAAATCAAAATTTTTACAACTTCAGTAGATTTCTTCATTGGAGCAACAGGCCTGCTAAATCAATAGCTTCAAAAGGCCCCCACAAAAAAATGTTAGTGGTGCTTATGGATTTCCAAAACCAAGGCCGAGATGCTACTGTTCTCCTTATGAGTGCATTCGGCTTTCTCTCTTGGCAGGAACAAAGCTAAAAGCTCCAGGCTCCGTGAATGAATCACTCCTGGCAGTTCCAGAGCTTTCCAGCCTCCTGCCTCTCTCTTGGTGGACCATTGCTACTCTCTGCTCATCTGCAGATGTGTCTACAGCCACTTCTCTTCTGCCATGTGTGGGTACCCCCGTCAGGCGCGCCTGACTCTGGGCTCGCCAGCAGTAATCCACACCAGCTGCTAACAGCCACAGCCAAAGAAACAGTTCAATGAGCCTATGATGGGGGAACTCCTTTTCAAAGTACTTAAGAGTTTTAATGGTACAAACTCTGTTTCTCACCAGTGATTTATATCTTGTGACAATCTTGAAGTTGCAGCTTGCAATACTGTCATGAAACAGAGGAAAGACAAAATTGCTGTGTCTGGATGACAGGCTATTAAGAACATGCTTGCATAGCCTGCATTAAAGAGTAAAATTGTGTTGAATCAACAAAAAAATGTAATTGACACATAAAGAATTTTTTTTTCTAGAGACAAAGGTCATTCTTCACTGGAGTAGGTGTGTATACATCCATATTGCATGAACTTGTGACTCTGACTTTGCTATCTAAAATAAATATCCTGTGGTCAAATATCCCTTAGAATGATGGAGATTTTAGACAAAAAAAAATTCCATTTGCTACCTCAGTTCTCCAGTTAAACAATATATTTACAAAAATATAATAGAAAACTATAGACACTCTAGGAAGATGACACAGGGTCCTCATGGTAAAGTCACTGGCATGTTTTAATGTCCAGTTTAAAACTGAATTTTCTCTGTGCCCTTCTAGCTATAGCAATGCAAGAGACTCTGATTCTTCTGTGACTGCTGGTAAGTAAAGCATGAATTATGTATGTTCCTTCAGTGCTTCACACCAAGAAGACAGTGTTCTTTGTTTATAGTTTTGTTTTTTTATTGTTTGTGAACGAGCAAAGATGATGAAGAGGGAGTACCAGTCAGGAAATAGCAATTGAGAAAGACTTGGGCTGTGTTCAATAGGAGAAACTATTTCACAGACAGGAAAACACAAAATAAAACCAACCTAGGGAAAAGGAACATTTTTCTATCATATATGTTGTCTGCTTAAACTGTAGAATTTGTGGTTCTTGATGCTTGCACTTGGGGAAGCAGGCAAGCAGAAAGACATTTGTGTGAAAAAGAGGACTATTTAAAGGCCAGAACTATTACCAATTAAATATTTTGGAGTGTTTTTTTTTTTTTTTTTAAGTAAACTATTAGCAGCAACTGTTAGGATTCCAGGGGAATTAATTTTTTTTTCTGTTAAGATATCTTTTTCTTAAATACCAAACTTTTTTGTTTCCAATTAAGTAAAAGTTTTAAGCCACAAACACATCTTGTTATATATTTTCTGTCTCTTCAAAATATAACATTTAAATTAAAAGTAGTGAAAATATATTTTTTATTAATGCAAACAGACCTAGAATACCAAGTTTCATCCAATAGCCAATTTTTATGTCAGAGCTAAATATCAATGAAAAGAGAGTTCTACATAGGAGTATTGAAAAAAACACTAACTCCAGTGAAGTGGCAAAATGCCACATTAATAGTACTCTAACACTAGCAGAACAATAAAAACCCCAAAAAGAATCAACTTGTGCACCACAATATTTAAGATTAATATTTTTCAATCTTATTATGACTGAATTTTATTATCTTGTCATGGATATTCATCTTGTTATGACTGAAAATTACTTTTTGCTATTTTTGCAAGTTTATATTTTGAACATATTACATTTATATTCAACCATTATATATTGAACATCTTTCAATAAATATAATTAATAGGTATTTTATATATTGTCAATAATCCATCCAACAAAGGAAATATTTGCCTACAGTATCAGTCTGAAAAGTTTTTTAACACTAAATTATACTTTTTTTTTTTTGAATGAGTGAGAAAGTGAAGATGAGGGAAGGGTAAAATGCTGGTTGCTAAAAAAATTTATTCTTTATTGTTCAGTATCATACAAGAATTAGTAGAAAAAAAATTGCAATTTCATTATGTTCATAGAAATAATAACAACTTATATGCTTACTCAAAAGCTTAATTTAGCTCTCCTTTTCTTAATAACATGAAATGTATTAATGTTGAAGGGCCACCAAGTATTCAAAAATAATGAGCTCTGCAGCTTCCAAAGTCATCTAACCAACACTCAGCTGAGTTTTAATGATGAATAACTAGGCCAATCTTTTTTTGGTAACGTAGAGCTAGGGATAAAACTTGGCCAAGCCAGAAGGAAAATGAAAGAGAAGCTTTGTGAGCCCGTTTACACTCCCTCTGCTCACCATCCACTAGATTACTGTGTTGCTTCCAAGTCTGCTGAGCCAGGTACTCTGAGCCATCCCTCCCTCCCTCTTCTGTGCCCGTCCAATACATTTCCTGGCCTCAGGTTTATGATTTCTTCCCAGAAACAAGACGTCACAGCCCAGCTGCTCTAGACTTCATAATTAAGGCTGTCTGCTCCGTTTTCCTGCCACCTTAAATGTACCTTTTCCCAAAACCTTACACTCAGTTCCCCAGGGGCTTGAGTTTAATGCAAGATGCTTCCATTGCACACCATTGCATATGAAATGAAAAAACACAGCCAGATGAAACACTAAACTGTGGTGCATGTGTTTGTGTTCTCCAGATAGAATCCCTGCTCTGGAGTACTTTTTAGCTGGATAAAGGTAATTTGCAGATGTTCACAAAATCTCCTCACTTTCCTTTTTTTTGCAGCTTTCTACAGTAATATCCAGCTCTGTAAAACCTTTTTTTTTCCTTTTTCCAAATGCTTTTGTATCATGAATATGAATTTACAGAAGTGCTCTTTACAGATTTTTTTCAGTACCTAAGCTGCAGCCTACCAGAACTTGCTAGGTGATGGCAACTGCCTTTGCCAGAATATTTTACTCTGTGCAGAAATGATTCTAGAACATTTTAAGGTCTCCAAACCCCATCAAAAAGCAGAGCTTGACAGATAATAAACTGAAGGCCTACTCCCAGGGGAAATGGATGAATGAGATGTCATAAACCCCTTTGCTACCTCAAGTCAGCATGATGTGTATTGATGCATTTCTTTGTTTAGACAAACACTTGTTGCATTTTAAATTAAAATAAATAAATTCCTAGCTACTTTTCACTGTAAAAAGGAATTTGATTTTCTTACAGTTATTTCAGGCTTTTCTGCTCAACTATAAAAAAAAGTAATATGAAGGGTACTCAAAAGTTCTTTGGGAAATTCTAGGAGGTTTTAATGCTATTTGTTATTACACCTTTATGCCACCATTGTGAATTCAGTGTATAGGTTTCCTTAAGTTAAAATGGATACATATTTAAAAAAAAATATGAATTTAGCTACATTAACCCTGCTTAAGTCAGTAAAACATTTAAATCCTCCCATACCTGTTTGAAAACATAACTGGTTTTGTTAGAATACAGTGGTATCTTGATTTTTTCAATGCCTTGAAAGGGAGAATTATATGAACAGAAGATATTTTCAGTTTTGATTAATTTGATGTTTGCAAAGGCTGTGTGGAGAAAGAGATATCTGTTAAGCAATTTTGATCAAATACAAATCCAATTATATACATGTTATTAAGAGAAATGTAATATGTAAAGTCAAAAAATCATAAAAGTACATTGGTCTAACTCTTATCTAAAATGTTTGAAATCAAACTGAATGAATTTTAACTAGAAATTTTTAACCAATTGTCCCTCTAATATGTACTCCTGGGAGGATGCAAATCAGCCTCCAGGTTGTACGTTGTACGACTGTGAGCTGGAAAAGAAATTTGGCAACTTCCAACAGGTGTGATGCTAACAATTCAAGATATTTTACTTTGTACTGAAATGGAAAAGAATCACAGATAGCCGTGCTTTGGGTTAGGAAGATAATCCATCCTGAAATTCCACTGTAATATAAAACCAGATGCTGTAATTTCTTGGATTTCACTGTAAGAGATGAAGATATTCAGGGCCTGTGGAAATTTAAAAAAAACTCAGAGTTTTCTCTGGCCACTACTGCAACACAGATATATTGGTCACCCATAGTCTAGATTTTAGTGATGTTAAGGAAGTTAGCCTAGATTTCTTTCCTTGCAATTTGTCACATAAAGGATATTATATGCAACTTTCTCAAACAGATTTTCTGCCAAGCAGGAGAAATTCAGCTCATTCCTCTCCACAGTGAATACAAATTCAACACTTTCGGAGTGGCATGCCGAGTTTGTCTTAGAATTCTGTACAATCACCCACTGTTTTAAAAGCAATTATTAGTCTGTCTCACTTGACAAAAATTCAAATAATATTGTGAGGGTATATTTTCCCTTATATGGTCATTCTCAAAGTTCTTAAGCAAGATTTCATGGCATAAACACAGAGGTTTGTTTAAGAATCAGTTTTAGACTAGTCTTATTGAGCAATAAGCAATAATACATTCAGTATAAGGATCAGAGACCTCACCTTTGGAATGTCAGCACATAATAACCTTGTCTAGACCTGTATCACCAGTCAGACATACAACTGATAGCCAAGTGTGACTTACAGAGGACTTTCTTTAAGCTGCCAAGTAATTTCTAGGTCCTTCTACCAGTCCTGCCAAGCTGTCTTTGCTGAGGTGAGTCAGCACAAGTCAATGCCAAAGCAAAAAAAGCTTCTAAGGAATACTATTTTTTAGGACAATTGAGTCAGGAAGAACTGACTAGCAAAACATCTTCTGGTTGGAAGATGGATTTGAGTTTAAACTAAAGAGAAAGAAAAACAGAAGCAACCAAACAAAAAAAAAATCCAACAATTTTCCCCAATGCTTAGAATACAGTGGAGGTCTGCTAATTTGTATAACTATACTACATAACCTTACATCAACTTTGAAAGACAGTATGTATTTTCTAACCAAGTAGCAAGTCTGGAAACAATTTCTGGTTTCAAGCAATCTTCAAACATATGTTCTGGGGATGATATTGGCTATTACTCTCTTCCTTTTCTTTTTAAGCTTCCCAATATCTATTTTTACTGTGTCATTTGAAGAAGATTAACATCAAACTAGTGTAGCAGCAATTTCTTTTTCATAAATTATTTTTTGCTAAATTACTTCAGGGAAGCATTCTGGATGGGAGAATCCATTCCAGCCAACTAAATATCATGCTTTGAAAAGTTGTCCCTAGGAGTAACATTCTCATGTACTGGCATCACATTTGATTTTGGTGTTATGCTGCCATGAGGGACTCATGGGCAGATACTGGTCTAGACTTGAAGGAGCAGTTGGCCAAGGCCAACTCACCACCCTTTCCAAGGACCAGCTGCACACCCAGGTGGGTACGGTTCCTACTGGTCAAATCTCTGAACTCCCAAGGCTCAAGAAGACACACAAAATCACATTATGGCCTTTTTTTTTTTTTCTACACAGAAAATGCTGCTCTTAGTCATAGAATGGATCCTACTATGTCTATGATGAAGACATTAATTAGTATTGGTCCCACTATCAACCCTTGAGAAACACCATCCATTATTGGGTTCCACTTGAATCTGAGCCATTGACTCTAACTTTGCAGACATGCTATCCAGACAATTCCTAACCCATCTAACAGTTCCATCTAATGGAAAACTCATACTTCTGCAATTTAGAGGTAAGAATGTTGGGGAGGGCTGCATTTAAGACCTTAAAGAAGTTTTGATAGATGACATCCATAAATCTTCCCTTGTCCACTGATATAGTGGCTTTGCCATAAAAGGCCACTAAGTCAATCAGATGATGAAGCCATGTGTTCATCTCCCTATTTCTTCCATATATTTTGACACATCTTCCAGGAAATTCTACTTCATGAACTTATCAAGCACAGAGGTGAGGTTGTCTGCCTGGGAAAACTGCTGCTCAGCAGTGAAACCTGCCACAAGCCAGGTGTTCAGTCTGTTTGCCAGATGGTTCTTAAATAAGGCAAGCCCAGTGTGAGTGAATAACTGACTAGGTTTATACTGATGCTTCAAAACACAAATATAAAACCATATCATTTTCTCAGTTAAGGAATGAATTAAATTACCTCAACATGTACTTAATACAAATGGGCAAAACTAGTGCTATGTGAGACTTTACCAGACTGTGGAGTAGCCTGGAACCTGATTGTTTCACAGGCCCCCAGTGCCTTGCAAGAGTGTGCTCTGGCCAGGACCACAAGGTTGTTTCTCTTGGTTCCTCCCTACTCTCTGGTCTTACTCCATACAGGCTACTATGTTCCACCTCTGCTATGCAAAATTAATTTATTCCATCCAGTAGGGACTTTATAGGATCTTCCATGAACAGTTGATCCCTATTTTTTATTTCCTTCTAGCTGTTAAAGCCTCAACTGAGAATACCTCAGTTTTGTCTCTTGGCATCGTTTGCAAGTAAAGCAGCCCTTGTTCCAAGTCAGCTTTTTTTTGTCTCTTGGCTGGTAACTTCCTGGCCAGGTTGTTTTGGTCTCAGAACATTTTCAGCATAACAATGTCTCCCACTAATTATATGAAATGTGCTGCAGTTTTCAATGTGCTACAGAAAACATTTATGAGGATCTAGTTATACTGCATCCCCTAGTGACAATCTATTATCTCCACTACTGCTTTATCAAAACCCAGCCTGAACAATCATATTTTCTCTCTTTAAACTTCTTTAATCTCTAGAAATACAGAAACCTACACTGTGCATATCTTCTCTATAGAAAGTTATACATAAAACAGAAGAACATGCTCCACAACAATTCAAACAAAAATACCCAGAAAAATCTTTTAAATAGAAAGCTGTGCTTTTGTTTGTTTGGAGTTTTTTTCTGCATATCTTACCCTGTTATAACACAAATTTGCTAGTAACTTATAAGGGAAGGGAGAGTGTTTTATTATTTTTGCTTTTAAAATTGACTCAGTTTAGATTCACGAAACAAACTGCAGGGTAGAAGAAATAATTGGAACTAACAGGATGCCTGTCTGCCCTTCCACCTGGTCCATCAGTGACTATCTTCCATTTTGTCCATTTGAAGCTCGTAGCTTCTGGGAATCTGCCATCAGGTATTTGGAAAATATCTGGAAAAGTTGAGCACTTCTATGTTATCAGAAGTAATTAATGATGCATCTGCATGCTTTAGAACTGTATGCATGCTACAAAAGCAAACGAAAAAACTTTAGCAAGGAATTGCACTCAGCATGTCTCGTTTGTATAGTTTTCGTATGACAATAAAAAACATTTCTAAAACAGGGTTATTAACGATCCACTTAGATGCTGGGAATGACTATTTCTCTCCCCATTATCAATCTCCTTCCTTCTACTTCATTAGATCTCTCTCTCACTGCTCTTTGTTTGTGATCCACTGAAGCAATTTATTATGTGATAATGAGCAATATTTACTCAATAAAAACATTGCTGTAGTAGTCCTTTGAAAGACAAACAGGTGATTCCAATCACAAAAAAAAAATCTATAAGCACTATAGATGCAGCACTATAATCACCAGCACTATAGATGCAGCATGTGACTCAGCTCCTGATTAACTTCATTAACATCTCATTGATATATATACGTGATGCTGATAATATTAAAGCTGTGTTCTTAGGTGATATCTAATAACTAACAGTCTGTTCTCTGCCACATCTTCTAATAGCTTCCGTAGTGACTCCTACATATTTGACTCCATTACTTTGCTTATTGGTTTATTAATTGAGGTACCTCAACGTGATAGTGTTATCCCTTGAGATTTTCTTTGAAGTTGAGTTTATAGCTTTGGTTTCTATAAGCTTCTTTTGATTCTAAGAGCCCTGGGCTTTCAATTTTTACAAAAGAATGTAAAGAATAGTTAGCCACAGAAAGGTGTTCACACATATTACTTTGCTGTGTATTTCCTATATCTGTTAAAAATATTCCTTTGGTTTAAACAGGCTTTTTCTTTTAAGCACTCAGAACCTTTCCTGGTTAAGTCAATATCTGTTCCTTGTCGTTCTCCCACAATACATGTCTGTGAAGATCTTGACTCTGCCTTGGTGTCTCCTTCCAGGTATGAGGGGGCAGCTACTTTTCCTGCCTGAGACCATCTCTGCTTCAGGCTGGACCAGCCTTTTTCCCTTGTGGTCTCCTCACAGGGTGTGTACTCCAGCCTCCAGTCACCATAGTGGCCCTGTGCTGAACTTCAAGTTTATCAATGTTTTTTTTAGGCTGGGGGACCCAAAACTGGGGACAATTTATTTTTAGCTGAGATCTAAGGAGTGCTGAACAGAGGGGGATAAACCCTTTCCTCAGTATGCTGGTTCTTTTTCTGCTAATGCAGCCCAGGAAGCTGTTGACCTTCTTTGCTGCCAGGACACTGCTGGCTCATCTCATTGCCTACTGGGCCCCCAGGTTCTTTTTGGCAGAGCTTTCTCCCAGCGGGTCAATCTCCATAATGTATCATTGCAAGACACTTCCCTCCATTTGCAGGGATTTTCTTTGGCCTTTCTGAATTTCATAAGGTGCCTCTTGGCCCATTTCCCCACCAGGTCCAGGTCCATCTGGATGACAATCCTGTCCTAGAGCATATTAAGTGCTCCTACCAGTTTTTCATCATCTGCAAACTTGCAAGAGTGCACTCCAGTCTCTTCCAGGTCATGGGTAAATGTGTTACAGGACAGGTCTGAAGACAGACCCCTGGGATACTCCACTTGTTACTGGTCTCCAGCTGGATTAAATGATCCATAAACATCTTTTTGATCTTGATTAGCTAACTAGTTTTTTTTTACCATCTTGCTTTTTCACCTATCCTAATAATACCCTAACTGGGATAAAGAATATTGCTCAAGACAGCATGAAAGCCTTTCTATAGAACAACCCTCCTCTCATCCCCAAATCCTGTTGATTCCCTGTACAAGGCATACAACTGGAGAAGAAATTGTTGTGATTATTTAGTGATAAAGCCAAAACTGGATATATAAGTTTTTTTGTGGAAGTTTTTTTTTGGAAGTTTTTTCCAGGCCTTTAAGTGCACTTGAGGTTGTCAAAAAAGTGGGGCTGTTTCAACACACTAGACTAACTGTTAAGTCCCTTATTCTGTGACATGTTTCTGTGGATAGCTTTGTGAATACACATTTTTGTGGAATGACCTCGTAGAACAGGGCCTAAATCTCCCACAATTCCATGTTGTTTTATGGGCAATTATTGCAATCTCTTTTCTTTTTACTTTGACGTCGATTTATGTATAGATTTGAGACACCTGCCTCTCAATATTAAAGAAAATTTGCTTGTGCTTGGAATAACTTGTATAACATTGGTATTATGACAGGAAGAGTAGTACCCTTTTAAAATAAAATCAAATAAACCAGCTGCAACTTGTTACTCAAAGCTACTGGTGAGACCAAATTTCTTAAATTGAAAATAGTAGAGCTTACTGCAACCAGTCACTGTCCAATGTGAACATATATTTTAGTAAAGCCAGGAAGGCTGCTACTTCTTTCTTCATCATCAACTACTTTTATCCAGACTAAGACAGCTGTTTAAGTATTTTTCACTTACTGAGGTTTGAGTTGGTTTTGTTCGTATTTTGTTTTTTCATTCTGCTGCATTATGGAAAGAGGAAGACTAGTAACTCGATTTCTCCAACTCAGCTTTCAAGTTCAGCCCAGCCTTTCACTAAGGTATTGTTCTCTCTTTTCCCTCTTGATTCTCTTTCTTTAGCACATGATTTCCAGGTCAAACTTTCTATTCATATGCTTTTTTCATACTTTGTTTTTATGTGTTTTTCTTTTTTTCCCTCTTCTGCCTATGCTCAAATTGCAATCTCTTACCCATAACAAGTTGTTCTTTTGGCATAATGCAACCAAACTCAGCTACTTATAAGCCTCAGGCTCAAGTACCGCAGCATTACTGTATGTTTTGTAAAAAATCTATATTGAAAGGGGTTTAACTAAGCCTAAGATATTTTTTATTCAATGGCATTAATACCTGTGAAAAATATAACGAAGAAAATGGAAACAATAAAAGAAACAATAATAATAAAACTGTTTATTGTTTTCAATTGTGAAAGTAGCCATATTTTAAAAGATGAAAAGGAAACCCCATGTTGCCTATCTTATATTAATCAATATTTCTGAAATCCACAAAGATTGACAAAACATAAGCCTCTCTTGCGGGGGATTTCCTAAATCTCTTTTTTCTTAAGTTTGGTCTGCAAGTTGAAGCCATGGTCCAGAGAAACCATGAAATTAAATAATAATTCATATGTACAGTAGAAACAAGCAATAAGGGATGAAAAGCACGAAAAAACTTTAGATAATTTCAGCCTCTTGGAAACTAGTACATGAGCCCATGTATCATTACCTGAGCTATGCTGACAGCATTTGTGCACTGTTACACCACCCAGCTATGAGCAACAGACACAACTTCATGCTGTAAGAACAAGTATGTTGGGTAACTAATACACTAATTCTTGATGGATCCCTGCACACCATTTCCAGTCCTATTGTTGAAACGTTGTAATGAAATTCTTTCCATTTCGAGGAAAGAGGGATGTAGCCATTGGTGGAAAACTATCTTCTTCAATATATTATTTTTCTGTCTATTTTGAATTTGGACGGAAAGTGGTATTTTCAGATGCCTTATCTCTTTTCCCCAATTCTGTTAACTTTATGTAAAACTTTTGTCTTTGTACCTTTATTCCTGATTCTTAATTATGATTAATCAAATGTGTATGCACTCAGATCAATTATGCAATTTCTCAGTGCAAATGTGCATGCAAGCATAAGACAAGCTTCAGGATTTCTCTGTCAGAGAATAATGTTTAAAATAGAATTATGCTTGAAAAAGCATTAGCTTTGAGTTTGCACAACTTTACACCTGCCTCTTTGACAGTACTTACAAGTTACCTGACTCTTTTCCTCCTTTTTTGCTTCAGCTAAACACAAGATGATTTTTTTGTGTAGAATAAGTAACAAAAGCATGCTTCTGTCACAAGGTCAGAAAACCTCAAGTCAAATTTATACCACATGCTGCCTTAGCCAAAAGTACATCTTACTGTAATAATAGAGCCAGTGATCTGACAGCTTGTCTCTTGGGCCCTTGCAAGGCCACCTTGCCTCTGAGTGCACATACAAAGATATTTTGTGCTTTCACTTTGAAAGTTCCCCAGAGAATATTTTGGAAGGATTTTTCTTGCCAGGGATTTCTTTTGAAATGTGCAAAGGGACATGAAAACAGACAAAAAGAAATCATTACTGCAGAAATGTGCGAAATATATATTCTGCTTGAAGCTGTTGCATTTCCTGTGCTCACCAAACAATATGTCCTTTGTAAGAAAGGTGTATAAACAAACAAAACTAAAATCCAAGGGAATCAAAATAAGAGTACAGTCATTTAGGTTATATCAAAGAGAAGCTCCTTTGGAGATAACTCACCTCTTGAACTTGATGGCAAAGCATTTCAAACTTGGATACCTAATGAGATACACTAAAATATCGTGTGCTACTGAAAAAGCATGTGTAGTCACAAAGGAATTTCAAAATCTGAATTAAAAAACTCCATTAAGTTGTAGCTCATTTATTATCATTTTCTTGAAGATTTTTTCCTCCCTTGGTATTTGGAAAAATATTTTTGAAGAAAAATATTTCAAAGTATTTAAAAGAAGGAATATCAAACCTTCATATTTCCACTATGTACTTCAACATTCAATGTTCAGTGTTCAGCATTCTTCAAAAGTCCTGGATACTAAACCTTGCAGAGGCTTTTTTGTTTCATGAACATGTCCCAATAGCTTTAGGCTCTGAAATCTGAAGATACTAGTCTCAGCAAGTTATTCCTCATTTTTGTGGGATGTTTAATGCTATTGTCTAAACCTCTTGCATCTGCCTGCCTGAACCTGTGAGGAATTAGCAAAATGTAGGATACAATTAGGTAAGGCCTGCATGCCGTCATCCAAGTTTCATTGACTCTTAACATTGGGTAATTAAAGAAATGTTTTCCTCATTGACTTTTTCCTATTTTAATTTTAATTAGTGCTGCATCAACAAAAACAAAGGAAGAAATTGATGGAATATTTAGAATTTTAAAAACCCACTTAATTGCAAATTTATGTGAGTGGATTCAATTTTCTTTAAAAAGTGCAGGTATTAGTGCTAGAGGAAAAAAATTCTCAGTCATACCAATCATGCCACATTTTCCGTGTAGCCCATGCATAAAAAAATTAAATACATTCATTAATTCTATAATTTTTGGCTTAATAGTGAACTCCCCTACAGGTCTGAGGTCAAGACCTGATCACATGAATGAACGAACTGAAGATTCCTGGAGTCCTTTATAGTTGTATTCCCACGAATAACACCATTTTTTTCTCTACACTTCAGCTAAATAAAAGTTAAAAGTCAAGTCTGCCAGGATTAGAAGTGTAAGACAATGCAGTTTTTCAGCAGACTTCTAGGTTAAATCTGTTTGAGGTTGTTTGATTTAATTAGAACACCTGTTCTATGAGGAAAGATCAGGAGAATTAGGGTAGTTCAGTCTGGAGAAGAGGAGATGGCTCTGGGGAAGCTTTACTGCAGCCTTTCAACACATGAGAGAGATGGAGAGAGACTTTTTACCTCAGGTTTGCAGTGCATTCCATGTAATGCAGTAGTTGCATTCCATTTGCAAGAACTTTGAAGGTCCTGATGTTAAAGTGAACATTAAATAATATGTTACAGAATGCAGGTCATAGTTACTTGCAAATTTTTCAGCTTCCAAATGTTTTTGTGAGTGTGCACACATAGGTGGAAAAGAAATATCTTATCCTCATATGTGTAAACACTCACAAAAAACATCCAAGTATAAAGTAACTGAATCACCACAAGAAATCTAGCAGTATGTTATGAAGAGTTATGCAAAATGCACTGTTTAAATAATTTGTCTATACGTCTGTATTTATAATTCCTTTCTATGTACTGGAATAGCTCTTAGCAAGTCTGATCTTTCATGTAGCATTGAAGTTTTCCCCTACATATAGAAAGAATTATTTACAATGTTTGTAGGAAAAGAAAATAAATAAAATAGAGCTTATGTTTATAGCACTTCCCAGAACTGCTTGGCTGTGGTTTTCAGTATTGTTCAAATGGCTCATAAGAGACGGTTTTATTTCAAGAAATAGACAGGCAAGGGAGCCATCATAAATATAGAAGGCACTAAGTATGAATTCTGAGACCATCTCAATGGGCCTTTCTTCCAGTTCCTCATAATACTTGGGAATGTTGCTGTTTCTCTTGAAGATATTCGGATTTTGTTCCAGCCCAAAGACCTGTTTCTTATATCTTCCTTCCTTTTAAGAATCATAGAGAAGCAAAGGAATAATTATGTCTCCATTCCCCTCTGTCTCTCACTCTCTGTGTTAAAATAATTCCATACACAATTTTTCTAGTTCACCTGGACAAAACTATTTATGTGTTCAACTAAATCCATGTGAATTAGTCCACTGAAGCTTCAAAGATGAGTAAAATTTCGTATAAATTTTGCAAATAAAGAAAACAAAGAAGCATGGTGAGGCCTCTAAGAAAACATATCCTTCTGACCCTGCTCAGAGGCAGAATCAATTATATTTGAGCACTTTTACATGGTTATTTAACATATTCAGAAAAACTTTATTTCTAAAGAAATAAAACAAAAGTATTTCAGTGATTTACATAATAGTTTGCCAACATTCATGATACTGTTATAAAATATCATTTGTCAGTCTTTGAATTCAACCAGCTTACCTGTCCCTTCATCAGAGGATTCATATTTGCACATTTATGAGTCCTCACTCAATTCAAGTGAGGTGTTTAATACACTAGAGTATCAATACCCACTATAAATTATTTTTTCTTAAGGAATTACAGTATTTTTATTTGTATCCTTACTTTTTGCAGTTCAGAAGCAAACTCTTGCTAAAGATCTATATTTTGGCAGTATTTTTAAATATGATGTTATTAGTACTGTCTCTCCAAATTATTAGTATTTTCTGGAGAAGAATTTTCAGTTGATAGCTACTTATTTAAAAAAAAAAATTAAAAAAAAACCCCATAGCAGAACCATACTTTAATTCCACTGTGAATAATCTAAATCATGCTTTCTGTTCTGTATTCCTGAAAGTTTGTAGGCGAGTCTTGACAATAAATCCATGGAACATAATTCAGGGGAAAAAAAAAAATGAAACACAAAAGTAAAAATCTCAAACAATCAACTAAGCAAATAAACAAATAAAACCTGTGGGGAAGTTCAAATTTGCCACATAAAATTCTTCATCTCTGACAAATTTTGATATACCTTGGTTTACATGCTCAAATAAGGGATGGAATCCAAATGTTTTTAAATCTGGGAACTATGTTAAAACATACTTTTGGAACTTTTTTCTTCCAGAATTATATATAAAAATGAAGGTCATCCCATTTTCTGAATGGACACATAGGACAAAATAATCTTTGTCCTTAGGGATGCACTACCTATGTGGATAGAAAAGAGCTGTAGCAAAGAAACCTGAGCCACAAAGTTAATACTCTGAATTCAGCATCTGCTTGTGCAAGAAAACAATAAACATTTGCCTGGAGATTTATTTCCTCCATGTATTCTGGTAGAACAACTTACAGAATAAAGACTAAAAATATTAGGAAAGTCTTATGTTAGAGGACAACATGAACCCAAGCCTCCTTCATTTATATATATAAATTATATACACATTTTTAAAAAATCACTTTTTCTCATCTTCCATAATGTCCTGTTTATGCCCAACAGAAAACATTACATGCTGACTAAGAGTTTTCCTGAGACTGGTCTTTCAAAGATTTATTTGTTTCAATTAATTCAGCAGCTTTCCCTTTCCCTTCTTATTGTTAAAATCCACATGCACATTAATTATGTTTGCCTTGAGTTAGATATCTAGACTGCATTAGAAGGAATGGGGGTTGATTATGCATTCCAAACAGAGTTTCTTGAGCTCTTACCACTCTAAATGTTTCTCAGAAATATTTACCAAAGAGAGAAAAATCTTTTAAAAACTCATGCAGATGGTAAATCAATGGAAGAATGTTTCTAAAAATAGTGTGTGAAGATGGTTACAAATTGACTCTTGTTAATCAGTATACATAAAAGTGGATAAATATGTGTGTTGGCATTTTCTCTGGTTAATTCAATATTTTTCTGCTGGCAGATACCCTTGAATCCTTATGCAAATTCCGAGTATGAATGACCTCAATCCCCCATGGTAGTAATAATAGACATAATTGTGAATGGATGTACTTATATCCTTACTTTTTCAAATGAAGATGTGAGACAGCTAAGTTGTAGCATGATAAGAAATCAAGTATAAATCCACTTCAAGAATCCTTCATCATTACCTCCCCCCCAAAAAAAACCCAAAACATTTTCTGAATTTTAACAGTCTCTTTTTACTTGAAAAATAATTTTTGGTTCCCTTGTCTTTCTCATTTTCATTTTCTTGCTTGCAGCTCTGGCCCATGATAACATAAAAAAATTCATACATGCCTCCTATGTCAGTAAAACAAATTGAAAATGTCATCATAAACACCCTACTTCAGACAACTAAGCAATAGATTTAAGCCAACATTGCAAATGACCTGCTGTAAATCAGCAGAAATTGATTTCTTAACCCACGTTATGTGATCTTAAAAAAAAAAAAGGAATCTGAGATTAAATTAAATGCCATGCCTTTGTTATCTGATGTTTTGATGTCCACAGATAACTTGACATAAACTGTTTTCCATAGGAAAAAAAAAATATCTGATAGATGAGTTACAGTCTAATTTTGCCACAACTGGAACCTGATGAGTGCCAGCCCAGGTGATCTACTCAGGAAGAGATTTGATCAACAGCTCAGATTTCTGCCATCACTCCCTGTCAGATGCCATGATATCCTGTCAGGGTGGAGTTATTACTTCAAATGTATTCAGAGTTCATTTCCAGACACATATCAATTAATAAACTGTGCAATGTCATTAAAGAATTTCTTTAATTCATTGGCATCCTCACACTAAATAGCCGAGTGAATGTTTTTTCTTGCCTTCCAGTTCTTTTTCCACTACACACATTGGCAGAGAAGAAAAGTTGAATAGATTCTTTAGAAAGATTTGTAGATTAGAGATGTGCCAAACTATGTAAAAAACAGGGGCAAAGCCAACAAACTGACACACCTATTGTTTTATGAAACTGTTTCTGATCTGTTATTTCTAAAGAACCAGGATATCTCTTCAAAGATCATGTAGTGTAACAGCTGAAAGAAAAGGACTCCAGTCCTTGTGCAACTCATCTGCCTTCCTGTACATTTTCCAACCTAGTTTGCAACTGCGGCTAAATAAAACAGAAAAAAGTGCATGTGAATATTTTTTAAACTTCTGTGAGCTTTGTACATGCTCATGGGTACGTATTCTGACCGGGGCCTTTGAATGTAAATCAGTAATAAAACCACTGAAGACCAGCAGGAGTCAGTTAATCCTACCTGGTTTTATATGTCCAAAGATTGGACATCTAATAAATCATAAATCAGCCTACTATTGGGAAATTAATCTGTCCTACCCTAAACATCTACATTAGATGTAGATGACCAGACTGCTCTCTCTTTAAAACTTCCTCTTCATTGAGAATAAGGAGTCAAGAATGGTTTAGGTGGTTTCAGCACCTTAACTGGAGCAATACCATTCTGAAACTCTTTCTTTTTATTTCACAGATATCTGAATCAGTTAGAGCTTTTAGTTTTCAAGAGAATATGGGCAGTAACCCGTGTTTGTAAAGTCATAAATTTATGTGTGCTAATATATAGCTTCTGTTATTATAGTTAACATATATAAGATCTCAGTCTTAAAATTAGTTATCTTTCTCAGTCTTAATCCTATTCTTGGGCAGAATGTGATCAATGAACCTTAAAGAAATGTTTCTATAGGTGTTGACTCCATTACCTTGGACCTTGCAATTTTCAGAGTAAGTATTATGACAACAGGAGACAAAGAAGGGTGGTCTTATCCTTATTTAAAGATAGGAAATAAGAAATTAAATATATTCATGAAACAGGCATAATAACAGTGATTGAATAAAGACTAAATAGCTTGTTTAAGGTCATACATGAAGTCTCTGGTGGATCTAAAGCTAAACCCAGACCTTTCTCCTCAGATCTGTGTCCTGAATTTGGGACATGGGAAGAATTCCCATTGAGATGAATCAATATATCGTCTGAATAAGGATGAGTGGAAGGAAAAATATCGTTTTTATTAATGCTGTTTACTATGATAACCATCAGATATTAGAGGTATGGATATAGGCTCATATTACTTTCTGCATATAAGAAAAATCTTCCTTAGTGTTACAACCTCTTCACACAGATTTGTGGGAGTCATTACACACCACACAACTGAAACATCTGAACAAATGTGATTTAAATTTAGCTAGTTTTGCCTTTCCAGTGTGTGGCATCTGCTGTAGACTTAATTTTTAAAACTTGCTATCCACAAATGTTTTAGATCAAAACTGGAAACTTTTAAGGTAATTACCAAGTCACATTACAGACATGAAATGTGTGGTTCTGCTAACCAAAGGCAGAAGCATAAAATACTTAATTTCTTTCATTATGAAACTACTAAATGTTTCCATATTTCTGAGATTAGCAACATTCAAGGCAGGAGGGTGGTGGGTTGGCGATCTCTTTTGTTTGTCACCAGTTATTTTTGCTATTGATTTCAAAAACAGCAAACTCAACTCCCACATTTCTATTCTCTGAGAATGTGTGTTGAGTATCTGTAGCATATGAGTAAAAGATCATACTGCAGGGAAGAATTCCTACAAATGCAATCCACATAGAACTATATAAAAAAAAGCACCAATCCCTTTAAAGATGAGGTTGACCAAGAGATGCAAGTGCAGTAATAGGGATTAAAATGGGAATGCAATAGATGTACCCTTGAACATTGTCATACTACTCTGTAAAAATGCATTCTTCTTACACTGGTATTGTGTTTAGGAGTTTTCAGATGTCATAAAATACCTATTAAAATCTGACTATGCAACTCAAGGAACATCTGATAAAATTTTTCACCTCATATATTTACGTTTTTTTATGAGGGGCTGTGAAACCTGTTTTTTCATTCACAAATTCAAAATATACCTTGAAAGTTTGGGCTGGAAATGTCTTTGTTTGTACCAGCTTTTCTAAAGCCAGTAACAAACTACCTGTGGATGCACAGAGAAGTTTGTCATGGAAAACCTGGTCCAAAAGTCAAAAACAAATTCAGAAGTTAGCTTTCGCTGAAGAACATTCTTCTATTATTGCCTTCATGCCATATTCAATCATAATCAAGTAATGTAAAGCTTGCTTTGATAAGCCCAAACATAGTGCAGTCATGCTTTTGAAAGGTAAGTAGCTGTATTTCTGTTAAATGTGCAGCTTTAACATTAATGAATCAGGGAATGCCAAAATTATATTTTTACAAATCTGTCTCTTGAATGTCTAGTGAAGGCATTTCTGCACTTCAGTATGAAGTAAAACTTCTCAGGGAGCTACTTAGATCAAATTCAGGCATCCCAGTCAAGGTAAACAAGGAGCTCAGTTTGGGTTTTTCAGTATGGGAAAGGGTTCCAAGAATTAACCAAGCATCCACCTGGAAATCTCAAACCTGTGTGAGTTGCAGGTGGCCCGGACGTGTCTGTGCTCCATATGCATTATCAGTGTCCATGTGGTTATGGTTTGTTTTCCCCATAAGGTTCCTGTTTCATGACTGTGTATATTTGCACATGCAGGACAAGAAACGTATCCTCTGGAAAAGAAAAAAATTATGGTAGGAACTGAGAGATGTTGTAAGAGAGAAAAAATGATATTTTTCTGGCCTTTTCCACATTCATTTTGCACTCAGTATTTCTTTAAAATACTGAATATATTGTTATTTTTTTCTCAAAGAAATGAATTAAAACATATGACTTGATATGATCCAGATGTTGTTTTACAGTAGAAGGCTAGTTTCATGCAGAAGCTAAATTGCATTCATCCAGCAACCTGGTAGCCAAGAAAACTTCAGCAAACTGAGGATGCCTGTCTTCCTTTGTTCCAGCTCCAGTTCTGATTGTGAAATGCATGCACAGGTCAAAGAATCTATAGTTCTTGTAATTAGGCCTTTGCAACTAAAAATTTATGCAAAGCTTCTTTGGAGCATACATTCTGCTTCCATAGAGGTTTATTTTGAATTTTATTTTAATTTCAATTTATCTTGATAGATTATCTTAAGATAAATTTTTTTTAAAAAATCTTAATTCTTATTCCTGATAGTGAAAAACAGGTCTATGTTCTTTTTCTGCAACACTGTCTTCAATTTAGTACCTGTAAGCCTCATACAGGAGCCCTGGCTGCTCTGGAACACAGCTAAACTCTGGGTATGTGATGGTCTGAGTGGCCAAGGTTCTGCTAGCCAGGAAACCATAGGGGTGGCTTCTCCCAGAAGCTGCTGCAATCTTCCAGAGCCAATGGCATCCAGCCAGATGGACCCTCAGCCACAGCTGAGCTAATTGGAGGTGTGCTTCTGTGAGATGGGATTATGAAGCTAAAAGAAACTATTGCACAGAAGTAATTAGGGCCAGAGAAGAGAGGAATGAGTATACGTGAGAGAAACAGCCCTGCAGACACCAAATTCAGTGAAGGAAGATGGGGAGAGAGGAGGTGCTCCCGGCACTGGGGCTGAGGTTCCCCTGCAGGCCGTGGTGCAGCCCACGGTGAGGCAGCTGTGCCCCTGCAGCACATGGAGGACCTTGGGGGAGCAGAGATCCACCTGCAGCCCCTGGAGGACCCAACACCAGAGCAGGTGGATGCCCAAAGGAGGCTGGTACCTCACGGGGAGTCCACACTGGACATGTGGAGAGAGGAACCTCAGGACCTGTGGAGAGAGGCAGACTTCTGGACCCATGGAGAGGAGCCCATGCTGGAGCAGGTTTGCTGGCAGGGGAGAGGACTCCCAGAGGAGCAGTCTGCTCCTGAGGGACTGCACTCCGTGAATGGGACACACATTGGAGCAGTCCATGAGTGTAGCATGTGGGAAGGCCTTATGCAGAAGAAGTTTGTGGAGAACTGTCTCCTGTGGCCCGGACCCCATGCTGCATCAGAGGAAGGACTGCTCTCCCTGAGGAAGAAGCCATGTCAGAAACAACAAGTGAGGTACTGACAATTACCTCCATTCCCGTCTTCCTGTGCTCGGGGCCAGGAGGTAGAGGTCGAGGAGGGAAGACTGGGGAGAAAGTGGTTTTAACATTTGCTTTATTTCTCATTATCCTGCTGTAATTTTGCTTGGAAATTATTTCAATTAGTTTGCCAAGTTGAGTCTGTTTTACAAATATGAGATGGTGACTGGTGAGTGATGTCTCCCAGACTTTACCTCAGCTCACGGACCTGGTACATTTTCTCTCCCCTATCCAGCTGATGAGGGGAGTGATGAAACAGTTTTGGTGGGTACCTGTCATCCAGTCAGGGACAACCCACCACAAGGCGATATCTCTTGTATTACTAAACAAATTTCAGGCAGAATGTGTCTGTATAAACAAAAATGTTGTAGGTAAACTGAATTAAATCTTGAAATAATTTTGAGAAATTATTTTGGTGTCATGCCACCCTCCTTCCCACTCCAGTAATGCAATTGTGCTGCAAGATTCAAGTAATGTTTTGGGGTTTTATAAAAAAAAAATAAATATTAAATATTAATTAAATCAATGCAGTATGATCATTTTAAGTATTCAATCTGTCCAGAAAATGGATAGAGAAACCATTTAATGAAGTTCTCTGAGGCCTAAAGGTGAAATTATAGTCTTTCAGTGAAGCTTTTGATAGACTTGGTGATTGGTATGCTCAGGGAAATAGAACCTCTCTGAGTCTGGTAAGTGCATCTTTTAACATGCAATATTTTTAGATTCTCTATGGCTCAGTAAGCAATTCCTTATGTTCTACCATATTTAACAGAAAAAGCCTATGATATGTTTACATATCTTTGAGTAAACTGTAAAAATCCTTTTGGAAAAGATTTTAATTATAATAGCACTAATCTTAATTATACATGATTTTCCTCAAAGCTTCTACGTTCCTCTCTGCATATAAATTAGTGCTCCTGCCTATCCACAGAAATTAAAAGTTGACATTTATTATATATTTCTTTAAAAGTTTAAATACATTTTTTTCAAGATATTTGTGTACTGTTTTGGAAAGGTCTTCACTCAGACAGTGAAGTCAATGCATATTTCATGGCTCTTCACATCATTTGCTTAGTATTACAAGTGTTGTTTTGTGTGTGACCAGCTGTCAAAGTGAATTTGTCCTGAATTAATAGAAAGAATGAATAAACTGAGCACCAAACCCAAGTAAACTCCCTTTCTCATTGTTTTAACTTCAAGGCCATAAAATTCTAGTGAAAAAGCTGACCTTTTGAAGAAAAGGAATTATTATAACAATTATTCCAACATACCCTATTAAAATTCTAATTAAATATGCTAATAAAATAATTTTGTTCCACTTCAAATTCAATTACAGAATTGTTTTGGATGGAAAACCAATAATTTGTTCCTCCATTTAATTATTCATTAAAAATTCACTGACACAGGTAGGACTGCATGTGGAAACAGTTTTTAACATGCAATTTTAATCCTACAGCTAATGCCTTTTAGCTAGTAAGTCTGCATAGTAAGTGCTGCTCTGATGAAGCAAGAAGTTTTTAGACACCTGAAATCCTGCTGTGGGCTTGTGGGTTGTGGTAACATATTCCATCTTTAATGGATGTCAGTTGAAACACTTTTGCAATCATGCATGATCCTGCTTATATTCCCAACAGCTGCAGACTAAACATCTCAATTGACTTCAGCCAGTGCCAAATCATGTGAGGGCTGCTAAATGTGTGGGCATGGACATTTGTTTACAGGACTTTGTTCACAAAATCTTTGTCTCTCTCTTCAAAGAACTCATTTTCCCCTTCTGCGGGCACAATGCATGACAGGTAGATATCACTCCTGCCTTACAGGAATAGCGTCTTTCAGGGAAATAAGGGCATTTGCTGTTGCCACAGAGTCCAAGCTTCCTCCCATGTAAGAAGTATTAAAGATAAAATAGATTAAAGATATTTCTAGGGTTTTAACTATTCTGAGGAGAAATTTCCCCTCCTTGACAATGGCTGACCCTATTGTGAGGAGATTCTGTGAAGTTGTCTGAGGTGATGGGCTTGGTCAGGATAAAAGATAGGTCTGGGAATAGTAAATTTCCCTCTGAGATGACAGAAGTGTCTCTGCTTCTTTCCTCAGGTTGCCAGAATTTAACAAAAAAATATGTAAAAATTGCATTTACTTTGTAAAGTAGGTTTAAGGTTAGCTTCTCAAAGCTTTGTTTTTAAAAGACACCACAAAAATTCTTACGACAGAATTCTTTAAAAGAGCTACAAGGTTTGCAACAGTTAAGCAATGCTCTATTGAATGGGAAAGAGCAAAAAAACATTTGACTGAGAATCAATATTTTTACAATAAGTAGCAAGAGTCACTCCTTAAACAATATACAGTGTAAGATATTTGGTGTAAACATGTATTTAATTTATTTCCAAAATTAACTGTTCCATTAATGAGAAAAGATAGGCAACATATATTTTCAAATTATTTTTAAAGGTAAATTAGAATAAAGTTTCCTTTCAGTTAGATATTTGTAAAAATACCTTTTCTCTATTTTAAATAGGAATATTTCAAGAAATCTTGAAAAACAAGAAATGTTACAATTTTTTTTTTGCTGTGATCTGTAATCTTGAGTCTCAAAGATTTGACTGAAGTAATAATACTATGGTTGATCACTCTCTTTCTCCATCAGCTAAAGAAGATTTTTCTAAATTTCTAAAGTTTTCCAAAATTTTACTAAATTTCTTTCAAAGTGTATGACATTTTTAAAAATTACCAGTGTGTTCAGTAATACTAATGTTTCCATATGTTCAGTCTTTTGAACTTGAATAAAGGTTACAATCTTTGGCTCATAGTTCTCTTACCAACACAGGTGGGTAATTATTGCTAATAACCTCACTACAGCATCCCAGGCTGGAACTGCAATAAGGCCTTTGCACGATGTCTGAACTGGACATGGCATATAGCCAGACTTTCCTATCTGCATTTCTAGAGTTGCTTCATATTCCAGATATTTTGGGAATAAGTGTTTGGATAGTGCAGTTCTGTAGGTAGTCTATTAAAGGGAAAAATTCATAATTTAGTATGGGAATCCACCTTTGCTGGTGGCAATACCCACAGATAGTCACAGCTTGTGATCAGTCCCAAAGATCCAAACAGAACATTATTTACACAACACTTTACATATTAAAATGTAAATTTCAGATAAATTTTTTTTCCTTTATATCTAAAGACATGGTACACATCAAAATTTAAAAATTCTCATTAGGTTAAAATTCTCATTCTAGTCTGTCAAGAGTTAAATCAGCTGTCATTTCAAAGGCAGAGAACCAATCAAAATAACTTCTGAAGTTTTTAAAGATATTTTGGATTTAATCTCTGAAAAGGAAAATTGCTGTGTATTGATATTTTTCAAACATTTTTTAATGTACTAACTAACATGTCAGTTATTCACCAGACTTCTTCAGCAATAAACATTTCCAGGAAATAAAACATTAGCTATAAAGGTTTAGCTTTTCAAAGTTGCTTGAAGGACTCTGGAACAGTGTCCATTGGAATAAGTGGAAAATGTGTTGCTTATTTGCTTCAGAAAGATCTCTAAAGGTGTCAAGAGTTTACTAAATGTGATGAAAACAGGGATACATTAATTTAAACTTCTTGAGACACACAGAATCATATTTGAAAACATCAGTGATTGCTGAGAAATACTCTGAAGCTTTAAAATAATATCACACAACAAACTTTCAATAAACTCCAGTGAAAAAAAGTTTGTTCAGGAACTTGGTGGAAATTAAAAATACAAATTTGGAGAACCTTTATTAATTTTTATGGTGCTTAATAAAATGTTGGAAATTTTAGAAATTTATTTTCCCCCTTTTTAAAAACTTTTAGTTTAAAATTGTTTCATTGTCTTTAGAACCATGGAATGAATGGGATTCTTTTAGTTTCTACTTGATTTTATTATCTTTTAATACAGTGCTCACAAATTAATGAAAGAACCACAGCTGATTTTTCAGATAGCACAGTCATATTTATTGTTGTATGTCATCATATAGAAACATAATAAAGAATTAGAGATGCCAATTATGGGCACAGCAGGAATAAGTTTTTTCTTGGAAGGACTTACACAGTACCCTTGCATGATGTTATCAAACCTTTACTGTATATTCCTCCTGAATGAGAAAAAACATGGAGTTTGAATTAATTTTTAGTTGTTCAGTGTGTGCTAATTGTGGACATTGATATTCTGAATTACATTATCTCTAGAGTAGCTCAGTGATGTTATGCAAAACTTGGCCAACATTGTTTAAACATGCAGTAAGCAGGGAAGATCAATAGCTTTGTTAGTGAAACTGGAGGTTTTTCTTTGCTTTTTTTGTACCTTTTGTGCATGTTTTAGTTTTGATTATTACATTTTAGTCAAGCAGATTGAAATTTATATCTGCTTTTTTATGTATTTAAAATGTCTCATGTAGGAAATATTTACATGTGTTCTAAATTTTTTTACAGTGAATAAAGTCAATATTTCAATGAACCACAATAGCACATATGTAGATAACTGTAGATAAGTACATATATAAAACTTTTATAGAATCAAAACCCATATGAACCCATGTACTGTAAAATGCATGGTCCTCTGTCTAGAGTAATACCTTCATTAGTAATGCATGATTTACACCATTTCCTTCTTAAAAAGCATGACTTTCCTGACACTCATTAAACTCAGAGAGAAATCATGTTATCAACCCGTTCACTTGTGTAAAGCATGTTTTTCTTATTCTCATGTAAGGTCAAACTAAATCCTTTCACAGATTATGCACTCTCTTTTTCTCTTTTTCTCTCTGTTTCTCTGAGAATGACATAATCCATGGTTTTTGCTACACTTTATTTTCTTTCTTCACTTTCCCCCTCACCCCCTCTTTCCTGTAAAAAGTTAGTTGAAACTGAACTTTTCCCATCTCTGTCGGAAGTCAAACAAGAGTGAGTCAAACACACATTTTAAATGTTCCTGAAATTTTTACTACATTGCTCTTGTCTTGGATAAGAAAAAGGTACCCAAAATGTGTGTAAGATATAATTGAATGACTAAGGAAATAAAATGGATATATATAAAAAACCCAAATAAACAAACAAAAAAACCCCAAACAAACAACAAAAAAAACCCCAAAGAAAAACCTTTGAGAACTGAAAATTTAATCCAACTTGTTGAAGCTACTTATTTAAATAAAATCTCTCAAAAAATCACCCAGAACTTCACACTGAATTCCACACAGTTTTATCCCTTGCCTTCACAGTTTCTGGGAGAAACAATCCCTAAGTGTATTGCATCATCATCCGGGCCACAGTTGCTACCTAGAACATGCACCATTGTTCTGTGTGATAAATACAACCATTTTCTGCCTGGAGCTGTTCACAATGGAAATTTTCTACCCACAAACAATCTTGTTAGTTTCATAATTGCTTCCCCCTTCTAATGAATGAAGAACATAATGAATGCCAAGCCAATCTTTTGAGTCCAAATCCAAGGATCTTCATCAAGACAATGAATGTGCATTCATTAAATAGAACCATGTTGAAAGTGCTTCTGCCATAAATACAGTATAATACATTTTCTTTAATGGGAATGTAGTATTTTAGCACATTACTTAATTAGGGATGAGCAGAAAAATGGAGTTAATTCCTTCAGCTTCAGTGAGTGCAGCAGAAGCAGTACATTTTCATTCATTGCTTAGGGACCCATTAATTACATTACAGGCTGAATAAGAAAAAAAGAGAAAGTATTTAAAATATTATATATGGTAAGGCATACTTTAATAATTTTAATGCTTACTCAAAGGATAAGGCTGGATGGAAGTGACATTATCTTCATCTTAAGTGTCATATCTGTTAAAATATACTGATAAACTGATAAAATTTCAGATTATTTTTATGATCTTGATTCTCTCTATTGGTGCAAAGCTCTAGACAGCTACTCATTTTGGGAGAACAGAAAGAGCCATAATCATGCCATTCAGTAATTAAATCCATTTAAAAACCTGTGTGGGAAAGTCTGTGCTGGACAAACCAAAACTAAAGCTATTTTTAATAGAATATCCTGCTAGTTAATGTGAAGTGTATTGATAATTTAAAAAATTAGAAAACTGTGCTTAAAGTCAACATTTCAACTGAGTGTAAAAGTTCCTGTGACTATTAAGCACTCCAGTGTTAAATCACTGGGGCTCCTTTATGCAGGAATCTTGGCCACTGAATATGAAAAACTGTGGTTGAAAGGAAAGAGTCTCTGCTGTTTCCGCTGAAAACTGTAGTAATTTTAATAAATTGAACTTTACGTGAAGAGTAACTTGCAGAAGAAAAACTCCACACTCTAAACTCCACAGTATAACAGGATGGCCCATAAAATTCTTCCTATAATAGTGTCTTTGGGTATTATTCTATTTGATCTATAGGAAAAAAAAATGTTAAAATGATCATTCAGGTAGATTTCATTAAGGAGATTGCATGTGATATGAGATTCAGCAAAATTAAAATATTCCGAGGAACATTATTTAGGTTGTTCCACACTATATTTGAATCAACCCTTACTTGCTAAGTGTTTTCATTTTGGAAGAAAGGGAGTGCTGTGGTGAGAGTGTTCACATTTTTCTAACAGATAAGAGTGCTTCTGTGTGCACTTAGAACTTGCTGGTTCAATTCCTTCTCCAGGGATGTGAAGCCATGGTTTCCCTACCTCTACAAGACTGTCCCATTTTCTCTTGGCTGTTGTGAAGAAGCAATGTATTATACAATTAATTCTCTCTTGACATCCTTCTACAGTGCACAAAGGCCTGAACATTCAATGAGGTCTAGTTCATCAGTGGAAGAGACTGAAAGAAGCATCCTATCCCACCACAGTGTAAGCTGGTGTAGCTTCAAAGGGCTGGGGCCACAAAAATATTCAGAAGGCTGGAAAACCTTTCCTATGAATCCAGGATAAGAACTGGGGTAATGCAGCCTCAAGAAGGGAAGTCTCCGGGGAGACGTCAGTGTGGCCTTTCAGTGCTTTAAAGGGGCTTATAAAAAAGAGGAAGAGTGACTTTTTATATGAGCAGACAGTCGCAGGACAAAGAGGAATTTTTTAAGCTGAAAGGTTTAGATTAGATGTTAGGAAGAAATGCTTTATTCAGTGTTAAGGAAACTTCCCAGTCTGACCATTCTCGAGCCTCTCTAGCAGTCACAGTCCCAAGGCCAGAGACTTTCACTGCTGGGACCGGAGCCCCTTTGCAGCAGCAGCTCCAGTGACCCGAGGGGAGCCCCTTGACTCCCTGCACAGACAGACAGACAGACAGACAGACAGACCAGGTATCCTCATCCCTGCCAGCCCAGGTTTCCCATTGCAGAATCTCAGATGTCTCATTCCACAAAGCCATTTATTCACAGTGCAGTGACACAGAAACTGCTCCAGCTGGAGCTTCTGGGGAGGGAGCCCCACCAAGAAATCCTTGGGCTTTTACAGCCTCTCAGTCCAAGCAGGCACAAGTCTTGCTCTTCCTCCAAGCCCTTGGCTGCTGCTATGTCTCCTGGTGTCCATTCACCTGGCTGGGCCTCCAGTCCTTGTGCCCTTTGTTATGCTGCCTTGGGCTCCCATCCAGAACTGTCTCCTCAATCTGTATCTTGCACTGCAGCGTGCAAACTGAGATACCTGCACCTGGTGTGTTCTTCAACATTCAGAGGGTGGTGAAACATTGGAACAGGTTGTGGATGTCACATTCCTGGAATTGTTTAAGATCAGATTGGCTGGAACCCTGCGTAATCTGGTCTAGTGAGTGACATCCTTGTCCATGGCAGTCACAGTGACACTAGATGACCTTTAAGGTCTCTTTCAACCCAAACCATTCTGATTCTATGACTAAAGTCAGATGAGAACTTCATCCTGTATTCTTCTGTCTATCCAAACATAATCTATCATTGTTTCTGAAAAAGTTCTGTGTCAGTAAATTATTTTTTTAAAATCCCTTTATTTCTCAGCCAGTTGGATCAAATCCATTCAGATGATCACACCAAATAAATTACTCCTGAGGTACTGGAAAGGGTGGTACCAGTTCATGCCACATTCCACTGGATGCTTAGCTCTAATGATATCAAATAGAATAGGAAATCTCTTTCTGCAATAATAGGACTATTTGTGATGATATATAAGGACATGATTATAGTTGCAATGATGATTGGCCAATATCCTACTATGAAAATTTATTATTTTTCTATAATTTAAATACTATGTTAGTGAGCATAAAAGTCTGATAGTAGTATTGTTATCTGTCTTGTGTGGTGTCTTCATTCATAAAGAGGTTTCAATGACTCTATAAAAGATTTAGTATATACATACTCAGTTGATTAGCTTCATGCCTGTATTGAACATGTGACGTTCTTTTGTGGGCATGATAATAAATTACAAGGCTTCACTACTAATAGAAGACTATTAACTGAAATACCACTTCTTTGTGTTATTTTATTTACAGGAGGAAACAATATAAAGTAGTTTTTAGCATCTGACAGCAAAATAAACACGTAAACAGCTCTAGGAAGGAGTTCTGCTAAAGGCTCTAAAGATGCCAGGGCCCTTGGCAGACAAACAGTAATGCTGTTTCTCAAAAGACTGCAATTTGGTTAAGCAAAATTTTATAAGTAAGGAAGGTGGGAATTTTCTTCTTTGAAATTTACATAACTCACTTGAATTTCCATTAAAATATGTAGAAGCTCATTCTGGAGGAATTTTCTATAAAATGCTGATAATATAAATATTATACAAGGTAAAATATATAATAAAACTTGTTCTCCTGTCTTGTGCCATGGCTCATCTTACCATGAATGCTGCAGAATAGATAATGTCACAGCTATAACTACAGTTCCAATATTAGATTATGAAGATGCCATTTATCAGTAAGAAATGAAATTAAACTGCAAGGAAGTGAAAGTTCCCAGTGATAGATCACATTGGTTTACATTGTCATGTCATTCTTGAATTCATCACTGTGATATGTATGATAGTTCTGGATGATTAAACATTGAAAATAAGCATAAATTGTATCAGCATCAAGATCTATTTAAATGCATGAAAAGAAATTCACTCAATTACTGCTCAGCAACGTAGCTAGTTGAGAAAAGAAATAATTGTTCACAGGGACCACAGAATACACATTCATTTGTCAAACAGAAGGTTGGAAACTGAGCTTTAAATGTTTTTTGTTTCTCTTGAGCAACAGACTTCAGTGTAGGAAATCAAGTATAACATGGAAGCGTTATGAAAACCAATATAAGTTCATATTCATTCTACAAGTTAAAAAAACTTATCATGGCCAGAAAGTTTATGATAAGGGTTTTGAATACATTTCCTAACAATTTAAATGAACATGGCCTCTTACAAAAGTATGGTGAATTAATTAATGTTAGGAGTAAGTACTCATGATGGTGATATAGAGCAAGTGAGAGGTACAATACATTTGGGGAAAAAGTGCTGCTGGAGCATTTGTGAGAACAAACATGAAGAGAATCAGATGCAATTCCAGTAAAGCTATTGAATTCCCAACAGCACAAAGTATGAGACAATGCAAGGAATGAGATAACCTGGACAAACTTGTCCCAGGGCACTTTCAGCTGAGGGATGGCAGCATTTTTACCGTAAGGTAGAGGTGCTGTGAAGCTGACATTGCTTGCTGCAAAGAGCATCAGTTGTCTGCTGTCTTTCAAAAGAAATCTCCACTCTAGCAGTCACACAGGTACCTTCCTCCTGTCTCACTTTCCCACACCCTTTCAGCAGCTTCTTTGGTTTCACAAACTCCATCCAATATTTGCTGAACCTTTGGGAAAACATCTCTCTGTTGCTTTTTGGGCTTGCTTTCTTGTTTGTCTGCTGTTTCCAGTAAACTCTCATCTCCTCTTAGGCATCCACGGCATCCACGAGGACGAGCTTTGGCCTCAAGCTCCTTCCCGGCTCTGCCACTGGGCCTCCCCACCCTCCTGATATTTCTGCCAGCCATACATGCTTAATTGTCCTTCAAACAGACATAATTTCCTGCTTTCAAGTGGGCATACTGGCAGCCTTTTTGATAGCAGCAGTTTTAATACAGGTTTGGGTAGTGTCCAGAGAGCACCTGCAATAAAAAAAAGAATTAAAAATATGAAACCATGCACCATGTGCTGCTGAAGACCCCTCCATGCTTTTATGCTATTTTTTTTCCCCCAGGAATTCTTTCCAGCTTTCCACTTCTTTTCCTCTCTTTCTTGAGAAGGTAGAGTCATTATGTTTCTGACCTATAAAGAACCACAATGCTTCATTTGCTTCATGCAATGCTCTTTGTATTGAGCCTTAACTGTCTCAAAATGGCACACTCAAACCTCGTCAAACAATTTCCTGGGGATTTTTGGCTCATCATCCCTGATAGCTAAGCTTTAAGGAGCACATACTTCTGCTCTAGAGCAGGGAGCAGCTGAAAGAGGCAGTGTTCTTTTGACACTTGAGGGGAAGACCTGGAGACGATAAAGAGAGGAGGGTTTTTTGTTAAAGAGATTTTAAAAATTATAAGGCTTGTAGCATATAAAAATCTTGGCTGGTTTACAGTATGAATAGCCCTGGGGTTCCTGTTTACTCTAAACATGGTCAATTCCAATATCAGGATGCAAAGGTTAGCATCTAGGAAAAGGAAAAATATCGGAGAGCAAGAGACTTCATGTAAATGCATTCCATGGTGTCAGAGATGCCACAAGATGCTGAAGGATTTCCTGTGAGCAAACTCTTTCCCCTTAGCAAGGCTGAATACATTTTTTTCTAGGATCTGAAACAGAAGTGTTAGCAAAGATGTAGGAATCAGATGGAGAGGTAGGGATTGAGGAGCAGCACCAGACAGAGGTGGTGGGAGGAGATGCAAGTGAGGCAGAGCCAGGATGGCACAGAAGCATCAGCAGAGGCAACTCACTGCACAGAGAGCCGAGTGAGCTCTCACCAAGGCAGCAGCTGCAGCAGTGAGACAGCCAGCAGGAACAACGTGAACAATGTGTTGGATCAATTTAAATCAAACCTTGATCCCCAGTGAGAGTGAAAGCTACTTCAGGGGAGGAAAAACATCAGTCTCACAGTAGTACAAGGGAAAACTCTCATGTTTTATACTTCACAAATTGTTTATATTTCATTTGTTGGAGTTTTCCTTTGTAATTTCTACTTTGTCAGAGTTTCATTCCTTTAATAAAGGTATTGTTTGCAAACCATTTCAATTATGTTTATAACTGGAACATATTAATCATTTGAGCACTGGAATGCTCACTATACTTTTCTCAGATTTCTTGACATAGGACAGACTTGGTGTTTTTTTTAAATAATCCTTTAAGATTGTCTTTTAGCTATTTCATATATTTTGTACTGGCTTCATAGCCTTTTCATCATCCACAATTCAAATTTAAAAGGACTGTCTTTGTTTTCTATATGACAAGATATTCTGTATGATGATCTCCCTTCAAAATAAAATCAGTGACTCAGTTCTGGTTCTGTTTTACTCTTCATTCTTCCTCATTTCTGGAATGAATTTGAACTCATTTGAAATCTGTCAGTAAAATTATTTAAGGTACATTTAGTTGCATTTCATATGACTGACTTTTAACTGAGGTAATTTAAAATTCATTATTTAGCAGCCCTCTGAATTTGTGTAAATAGCCCATTGTAATGTATGACTGATTGATTTACTGATATATATATGCCTCCTTCAAGGAGGAATTTGGGTCAGTATACATCATGCAAAAGCTATTAGGTTGAACCTCATTGCTTTCTTAGGGTGTAGTTTGACAAAATAGGTTCCAGTTAGTTGATAGGCTGAGTGGTGTGTCTATGTCAGGAGGCAGGGAACAGTAGCATCAGTGGAGTCTTTGAAAGAAACCTCGGAATGAGAGCAATAAAACCTGAAAATAACAGTCAGCCATGCAGTGCTGGCAGATTAGAAAATCTCCTACCATTTTAAATGTCTGTGTTGCAAACTCTGAAGAGAAAAAGTGCACCAAGACATGACTAGAATTTATTTTTTTTATGGCCTTGACAGTGACCTGCATGCTAATCCAGGAAGGAAAGTGTTAAACACTTACTGTGTGTGTAGCAGGGCTTAGCAGTGAACCTTTACATCCAATACAATTAATGCCCTCTTATGTGTTTCTTTGATCCGAGCCCTTTTGATTTTAGCTCCTCTGATACAGATGTCTAGACAAACCCAAATACATTTACAAAAAATTTAATCTGCTTTGAAGGACATATGGTTCTGCTCTAAGAAGTACTGACAATAACTGGTTTTTGTAATGTAGTCTATCCATCACCTCTAGGTAGGAAAATGCAGAAAATAGCCAATCCCCTGAAAATGAGAGTCTGTGGATATTTTTCTCTCTATCTGAAAGTATGTAAAGCAGGTAGATACAAAGCTGTTGAGGGCTGATTTATATTTTTAATCTAGAGTTCATAGTGGCATACTGTCACATGAGTTAAAGCTACCTGAGCTTACAGCAGTGACTGTTCTCAGGACCTTTAAACAACTCTGGAGAACCTTGCTTGATCCTCAGAAGCTCCTGGAAGCCTAGAGACCACCTCGTTTGCACAAACAGTAATCCCATTTAAAAGAAAACATATACTGCCTGGCACATGGTATAATATTTGAAACAGACAAAACTAATGTGGGAAAATTTTAAGAAATGAAGAGGGGTGGCAGAGAAATTCTGTTTTAATGGAAAGTTTGGGATTACGCTGAAGGTCTAATATGTTCTGACATACTGCAAATCAAACTAGGATAATCATCTCCCTCTCCAAAAAAGGTGTGAACAGACGCATTTACCAAGTTGGAGTGGTTAATCAGCTGAGTTCAATTCATAGCAGGAAATCATCAAGTACATGTTTGGTCATCCTTATTTTTACTGTCAAATTTCTTGTTATGGGCAAAAACTAAATGCACTTCTAGGCAATGAGTTCATTCTTACTGTGAATGAAATTTAAGTAGTAAAAACATGTTCGTATCTATTTGTTGTAGAAAAATAAAGAAGGAAGAAAAAAGAAGAAAGAAAAAGAAAAAGGAAAGAAGACTAAAGGAAGAAGGAAGGAAAAAGAAGGAAGGAGGAAGGAGGAAGAAGGAAGAGGAAAGGTGGAAGGTGAAAAATCTGTAAATACCAGTTAAATTTATCACATATGATCTGGACAACACATATTCCTTTCTGTCTGGTGTTCATAGGATCAAAAGACATTAGCGTAGGAAAAGATGGCTATCCCAGCACTGCCATACTTACCAATGTCCTGGGTTGATGCTGAATTGTATCCCCATTCGTCTGTTTAGCTCAGAAATCTCCCCAAATTTGCCCTAAACAAGGACAACCAGTAAACCATATCTCCAAGTGCCATGTCCACACATTTTTGAACACTTCAAAGGATGGTATTTCCACCAATTCTCTGAGCAGCTTGTGAGGAGAGGAGAAATGAGTAGCAGAAAGAACATGTCATGTGATGATGTAAATTGACCACAACACCCCTTCCCCATCCCCCTGTTCTGGGGCGAGGAGGTAGAGAAACTGGCAGTCAAACTGAGGCAAGGAAGAGGGGAGAGGTAGGGGTAAGAAGTTTTAATATTTGGTTTTGTTTTTCATTACTGTACTCTGATTTTGATTGGTAATAAATTAAATCATTTTCTGCAAGCTGTCTGTTTTGCCTCTGATGGTAATTGATGGGCGATCTCTCACTGTCCTGATCTTGTCCCATGAGCATTACATTCCTCTCTCCCCTGTGCAGGTGAGGAGGGGAGCAAAAGGGCAGTTTTGGTGGGCACCTGGCATCCAGCTGGGGACAGCCCACTGCAACCTAAAACCGGCTTGGTCAGATTTGCTAGTCTCTGTTTCTTTACCTAAAAATTGCTGAGTAGTTTATAGCCTGAAGTGTCCAGCATCATTCTGTGCTTCCTCTCTGGTCATGCTGTGCTTTTTTCTCCTATACCCAGTGTCCTATGTCCCTGTTCTCAGGCCAAGATGATGTTCCTCCACAGTGTATCCATCATACTTAAATATGTACATTTTGGAGGCAAGCACAGAGTAACTACTTGCTACTGCTCTTTGTAAAAAAGGTTTGTTAAAACACAGAGAGAGGAGAGCATATAAAACTCAGTAGGTAGAGGTGACCCCCTGAGCTTTTCAAAAATGGCTATTACAGCTAAAGAAAGTAAAAGAGAGTGCCCAAAATAAGTTCAAACAGAGCAAGCTGAATAGTCTTCAGTGCTTGGTCCTTGGCCAGTTAATTCAAAGCCTCTGGACACTGACCAGCAAGAAGAATAATATAGACACTGAACTAGAGCACTCCATTATCTTCTTTCTACCTTGAAAACTCTGTCTTCTTTATTCCACCCCTAAAAGGATGTTGAACCTAAAGGGATTAAAACTCTAATTCTTCCCATTTTCTTTACTAGTAATTAATTTCTTTGTGCTATCTCCACATTTGCATGGTCTGTCAGAAAAAAAACAAAGAAGTCTCTTATTATCCTGTTGTCAGATATAGCAGGAACAGTATCTGGCAATATCTCATCTTGGAGAGGTTTCTTTAAAACTATTGAGATTTAAAACTTGTGGTGAACCCTTGAGGTTTGCAAGTGATTAGTCTCAGCAGTAGAAACCAAGGACTGTTTTGAGTGGGGATGAATTTTATTTTGCTGAAAAGATTAAACTGGAAATTACAGAAAGACTATTTAAAAAGCCACAGTCTTCAGCTGGTGGGAAAAGCTTCATTAGCATTATCTTTGCAACATTTGGTACATTGCCCACAGTTGATTCCTTGTGTTTTAGAGGTGTCCCCTAACTCTCATCTTGCCTTTACTATCATGGCATCTGTCCTAACTAAGAAAATGTCTACATACTCCCAACACTGATGGCTGCTTTATGACTCAGAAGGATGCCAAGTAGGAATGTCCTGCCTGTGACGCTGCAGGACCATCCTGGGGCACGATGCTTTTCTCAGCACTGCTGCCAAGAATAGCATTTGAACCCTGACTGCAGCCTTGCTCCTCTGAAGTGTCGCTTGGCAACAAAATTTGTATGCAGTGATCAGTGTTTCCAACTTAAGCACGTTTTGTGGCTGAATTTACCCGAACTTCTCTGACTTGAACATTTTCTGCTTGGTTAAAAGGACAGCAAAAGCTTAGTCACAATGAGCTATTTTAAAAGGTACTGAGCTTTTAAATGACTGTAATAAAGTACTACATTTGATGCATTTCTGCCATGCATTTGTATTTGCATAATTAAAAGGGAAGATTTATTTATAGAGAGGTTTTTTTTATTCCTTTCCACTAAAGTTTTTGCACATAGGCTGCCTGTGTTTGATACTTTTTGCAGAAGGCAGAAAGCTGTAGGTTGCATATTTGAGAAGAGGCATAAGGCTGAATATTAAATGAATACAGTTATAGGTAAGCAGAAAAAAGAAAAAAAAAGAATGTAGAAAAATTTAATGCTCCCTTTCTACCTGCAGATTGGGCATACATGAATCTTTAGTTCTTATAATGAATCTTAGATCCATTCTTAACCTTACCCACTCCTGTTGATGTATGCTTTTGTGGGTGTATGACATGCATATTCAGAATAAAAAGGAATGTTTAACAGGTTCTAATGCTATTAAGCTTCATCTTCTAATTCTGTCTTTTACATCTTCAGTTTCTGTGGCAATAACTGTCATCCTAGCACTAGTTTTATAGCCAGTAACCATATGTAAGTGCCAGTTTATCTAAATTCTTCTACTGTTTATATTAGTGTGACACTGAAGCTTTACTTTTTACATATATACATCAAAGAAAAAAAAAAGAAAAATATCAAAGTAGTTATGATACAAAAGAAAAAAAAAAATACTGAGCTCAATACTTAGAAAATGCCTGGAAAAAAAGAAAACCTATTAGGGAAAGGTATGGGAATGAGGGCTGGAATCAAGCTGGATTTGCTGTAACAGGGACGATGCAGTGGGAACTGTACCAGGTCAAATATTCCTGCCTCTGAAGCATGAGCTGTAGCCATGCAGAGAAAACTTATGCAGGTAGCATGATGAAATTTCTTTGTTCCCTTTTCTACATGGTTCTTTATTTTTCAGTATGGTTTTCAGGATCACTGCCTTAGCTGTTCAACCTTCTTATCCTCAAGTGGGGAGCCTGGCATTCATCAAGCCACCCCAAACACCTAAGACACTTTTCTGGGGAGAAGTACATGCAGATGGATAAAAAACTTAGGATCAAAGAATCATTTAGTTTGGAAAAGACCCCTAAAATTATCAAGACGAATCATAAGCCTAACACTACCAAGTCCATCTGTAAACCATGTTGCTAAGTCCCATGTCTACATATCTTTTAAATACCTCCAGGGTTGGTGGCACAACCACTTTCTTGGACAGCCTGCTCCAGTGCTTGAAAACCCTTTCAGTGAAGATNCCTTAGCTGTTCCACCTTCTTATCCTCGAGTGGGGAGCCTGGCATTCATCAAGCCACCCCAAACACCTAAGACACTTTTCTGGGGAGAAGTACATGCAGATGGATAAAAAACTTAGGATCAAAGAATCATTTAGTTTGGAAAAGACCCCTAAAATTATCAAGACGAATCATAAGCCTAACACTACCAAGTCCATCTGTAAACCATGTTGCTAAGTCCCATGTCTACATATCTTTTAAATACCTCCAGGGTTGGTGGCACAACCACTTTCTTGGACAGCCTGCTCCAGTGCTTGAAAACCCTTTCAGTGAAGATTTTTTTTCCTTATATCCAGCCTAAATTGCTCCTGGCACAACCTGGGGTCATTTTTTATCATCCTAACTTGATAGGCTTTTGTGTAAAAGGACAAAGCAATGCACCAGTATCTCACACTGAGGTGACAAAAAACATGATTAAGTCGGGAACTGATACTAGTGACAGTACTTGTGAAAAAGCCATAGATGTTTAATGACAACAGCCTGTGAAGGACACAGCCTCAGCTTTCAGCAAGTGAGGAATAAATGTCACATTTGACTGAATCTTTCCCATCTCTTACAGGCTTTCCCTCTGCTTTTACCACGTGTGAGCAGTTTGGCACAGTAAAAATGGCATCCTCCTCCTATCAAGTGTATTTGCTCCTACAGTGCCTGTGAATAGGCACTGTCCAGGATGATTCAGAGTGGAGCCTCCTCCAGATAGGCATCGATTGTGCTGCTTTGAATCAGGCATGGTATGACTTTTACTTACTGCTGTAAATTGACTTTGTTTGCGTATCTATGTGTCAGTTTTGCCTACATACTAAAATGTTATCTGCCTCCAGTTCCTTCAGAAAGGGAAGGCGCATGTCTCAATACATAAGGACTATTCATCTGGGGAGCACTCAGATCAGGGTCTCTTACGAAGACATCTTTCTCTACTGGAACTGTTGTAAATCTATGTCCTTCAAAAAAATGTTTATTAAATACAGTTGATAGCATCAGAGTGCCACAGCTGCTTAACACACATTAGTGAAAAAAAGTTTGTAGGGATTGTTTAGATGTTTCAAGTTTGGGAAGGTGGTGGTTGGAGGGAGAGGGCTCAGGAAGAAATACCTTTTCTGATCTGGTGAATCCCAGGTGAAACACTTGTGGTTTCATATTATTATTCCTTTTATATCCATCTCACAACCCTCTGAACAGTTCAGTTACAATCTGACCCCTCATCTCCACTGGTGTGGAAGGGGCAGTCTCTGATATCAACAGTCTTTTTTTTTTCCTGACCATTTGTTCTAATAATTTTTCTAAGCATTTAGGAAAAAAGGAAAGTGTTCCTGTATGTTTGGTTTTTGTGCACATCTGCCAGTCAGTCAGTCTGTCTGGGTGTTCAGTGCTGCCATAAAAGGCCCAGCAGTCAGTCTGAAGCTCTCTGGTGTTGTTACACATAAAAATCAGAATGCGAATGCTTCTCAAGCTGGATGTGTTTAAGCTTCATGAAGTGTGGTGAGGAGATGAAATGTCAAGGGTAACCTTTTGCCATATTTCTGTAATTATTTTGTCATAATTTATGATTTATAGCAGATGTCTGTGAAGCAATTATTGGAAATACTCTATGTGTGTACATTTATGAGAGAAAGAAGGAAAAAGATTACCCTTTAGTAATACAGTGCTGTTTAGAAGTACTGGTTATAAGTACTCTACATACTGAAGTGATTGATATGTCTGGTGACACCTTTCTTAACCTGTGTTTTCTTAGAAGAAGCTGTAGAAGTTATTATGAAGAGGGTGTTAGGAGCATCATAAAACAAAATCAGATCAATCTTTAGAATACATATGATACCTTTAGAGGGAGCACTGGAGGAAAATAATTTATCAGAAAACAGCACCAGGCATATAGCACCATTTGTTAAAGATATATATGTGAATATTATCTCCTTACAAGTCTGAGAGGGCTAAAGGGGCTGATAATGCATAAATTCAAGCTAGGAAAAATGATAAATTTTTACTTTGAAGTGGAAAAAAATACATTTTAGCAGGTTTCATTAAAAAAAGTTGAAGAGAGGAACTTCCACAGCTTCATGGTGAAGTAGAGATCACGGACTTTATTTTTTGTCCTTTAATCACTTTGTTTCCTGAGAGGAGATATCATATATCCTGATGTCATTTAATTTGTGTTGTTATAAAACATCATATGATTTTCTAAAAAACTCTACAGTAGATCAGGACACTGTTCCTATTTCCTACAGCTGTTTTACCTCTCCCTTAAGTTCTGTTTTCTGTGTCTTCCTCATCTCACTCAGTGCTTTCCTGCCACTCAGTATTATTCTCACCCACCCTCAAAGATCAGTTTTCACCAAGACATGATTGTCTTGGTTTCTGGCTACAGTTTAAGGCTCAATCCACCCAAGGTATTTCAGTCTCCCTTGTCTCCATCCACTATTCCTGCTTACCATTATTGTTGCCTCAGTGAACATATTCCTTGCCCTGCTTTTTCTTATCTCCTTTACAAATATTAGATGTTTTCCACAACATCAGTTCTGGACTTCAGTCTTCTACATCACCTCTTAGGGGGGTAGGATGCTTCAAGCATGGAACTGAGGGCTCAAGAGCATCACAAAGCTAGTCTTATTCACTTGTTTAGGGCTAAACACAACACATCACCCCTGGTTTTCCAAGGCTTGCGCTTTGGCAGGATAAAATGTCTTATCATGGGGGGGTAGAAGGTGTACCTTCTTCAAGTGAGTATGGATCATTCTAATATAGCAAGGACTTGCTTCAAAGCACTAAGGAGCTAAAGAAACTGTATTCTGTCAAGCAGGAAAAAAAAGAAAGGAACTGGAAAATTTTGTGTGACATTTAGAAAGCAATGCTTAGCATGATACATCCCTTGGATGAGAAAATTATGGTCCAGATTTTAAATGTTTCATTACCTTCTAAACTCAGAGAAAGTCTTTTACTGGGAATTGTCAATGTTAGCAGCCCAGTTTACAATCTAAACACCATTTATTAGTCCTTTAAAACTTAAAGCAGACATTGAATATCCCTGCATTGGATTTAAGTGACTAGGATTTTTTTAGCCAGGGTAGAGTAGGGTTGAATACTGTGAGACCAGCAGTTTTCCCTGTGTCAGACAGAACCAGCTACAATGCCAAAACAGACCCACTGACACCCAAAATTGAGTCCATTAGCAACACTGGCAACACCTGTGTTCTATTTAAGAAAGTGTAAGAAATTATGTGCAGCAACTGTGAGAGAAGAGTGAGATAATGGGAGAAACAACTCTTCAGACGCTGAGGTCAGTGAAGAAGGAGAGGGAGGAAGTGCCTTAGGTGATGGAGTAGAGATTCCCCTGCAGCTCATGGAGAAGATTGTGTTGGAACAGATATCCACCCATGGCCCATGGAGAAGACCATGGTGAGGCAGACTGTCCTCCTGAACCCGTGGAGGAGCATGTTGGAGCAGATAACCATCTGCAGCCCATGGATACCCCCACGCTGGAGCAGGTAGAGTTGCCCTGAAGGAAACTATGGCCCATGGTCATTGACCACTTCAAAACTCATGGCATTGAGTTTGATCAGGTACATCTTTACAAGGATATATTTGATGCTAATGGAAATATTAATGTGAAAGAAAGGACTTATAAATGGATTGAAAAAGATCTGGAGCAGTATATGAAAGCAGGGGAATAAGTCTGTGCTAAACTGACTGGTGAACCACAAGAAAAAACTCTTCCTAATTACATGGGAGGAGCATGAGCATACAGATTTGCAAAATGATGTCAATATTGTGAAGCAGCTCAGTAAGTCATACTAGCAACATTTGTGTTTTGGTGCAATAGACTGCTATCAGAAGCTTGCTTTTAAAGTCACTACTCTTAATTTTAAGAACCCTTCTTTTTCTACTGGGGGTGTGATTAAGCTTGTACTGATGTCAACAGAAGGACTTGGTTTTAAAAAGTATGTAACTCACATTATGATTATGGTATAGTAATTATATGCATCATCAAAAGTAGACTGTTCCCCTAGGTGCAGTCTACTATAAACTCTACAGTGTACTGTACACACACTTTGTAGTTAATTTTACAACCTGGAGATTATATTTTTTGTGGGAAAATTGTAGACTTGGGAATGCATTATAAATCAATATATATAATTATATCATTATATATGCATTATATAATTATTATATATGCATTATATAATTATTATTGCCTGATATAAGTATGAATTTCATTGTACTACAGAAACCAGTGAATGTCCCTCTGTAAATTTACACCACAGTGTAGAGTTGCCAGTAAAAGGCCAGAGGGATCCCAGTTATTCCAGCTGAATATCAGGTTTGTGCAATCTGTAGATTTTAACCCAAAGGTTTAGATGGCAGTCTGTGTGTATCTAAGATTCTGGATGACTTTTGTCCTCATGAATCAGCTTATTTGTATTATACTGGCACAATCTAGTTTCTCTTAGCAAGATGTTCTAAACCTCCACTCAATGCTGAGTTAGTTTGACTCTCTTGGTTTTTTACATATGTCACTGATGTTTAGGGCTTTTTCATAGTAATGAATGCAGCTACTGCTTTCTGACCTCTTGAATATTCTTCTCATGTAGTACACAAACACCTTACTTTCCAGTACCAGTTTCAGAGATGGCACCACTTAAGTATTTTAGGTAACTTCCTGGTTTATGTGTCTTGTTGCTTTTCCTTTTGTAATGCTCTTCCAACAGCAAAAATTTTTGCATTTGAATCTCTAGCTTACATGGCTTTCCACAAAAAAAATACATTAGAGAGTAAAAATATAAATATAATACAGAATCAAATGCATCAATTGTCTTCTTCCTCAAATTTCCCTCAAGATAAACAAAATCCAGTTCAGCTGACTGACACCCTGCCCACAAGCAATGTGTAACAAGGCTGAAAGGCAACAGTAAGTTAGTCCTAGGTCAAAGTATTCAAAATAATAAGAGGTGTCACATGTTTTCCGTCATTTTGCGTATATTTCTAAGTGCCATTCCAGGTCAAGTCTCTCTCCATCTGATTGACAAGGATCGAGCCAAGAAACTTAAATAAGTAACAGGAAAAAGATGTAGGAAAGCTGTGTCTTAGCAAAAGCAGTTTTGTTTGAAGAAGGGAAGTTTTTATTTTCAGGTATTAGTAGGAATCTCCCCATCATTATTAATTAGGCACTATGGTTTTCCTCTAAATTACTTGGCCAGTCAACCCAGTAACTATCTATTTCACATCACAGATGCTGAGACACCCTTTACCAGAGAGAAGGTTTCTCAAACCTCTGCTCCTCTCTTTATCTCTTTATCCAGCCTGGCTGGATCCCGTGGAGTGCAGCTAATTTGAATACAGCATATGCCAAAAGCAGATAGGAAATAAGAAACAAATATCCTGTTGAGTTGTACATGCTGAAGTGAGGAAAATGTCCAGTGGAAACTCTCATCTGAGCTGCCTTAGTGACTAATTTTAATTGTTGAATACTCTGCTAGCTCTCTATAAAACACTTTTCCGGCAGCTGTTTCACTGAACACAAAAAAAAAAGATCCACTGAAAGTGGATCTTCCATCTGAATCCCAGCTTCCCACTTAAGCTAGGCCTAACAGACAGCTGAATTCAACATTGGTGTCTGTCCAATACCTGTAGCCAAATAAAGCTGAATTTTTTGAGTTGGAAGTAATGACTGTTACAGTAAATCTATTAAGTCTAAATAGATTCAAAAAGAAAAGAACAAAAAACCAGAGAGTATTAAAAATTCCATTTGCACTTGGAATCACTTTATTATGGTACAACCCAGAATGAAGCATTTTTTCAAAGTGACGGGCTATTATGTAGATAGTTCAAAGTAGCTGCAGCTAAAACCAGGATAAATTCAGCTGAATGTGCCCCGGTAAATACTCTGGAACATAAATTCAAGGAAGTGTTTGGTGTGAATACAAATTTTGCCCTGCACAAAGCAAACACAAACTCCACTTTCAATATATCATGTGTCTATTCAATGCCACATTATGTAAGTACTGCTAGTCAAAATGTTATATTTTGTCTGTTTAGTAGGCAATTGCTTAGAGGGTCCTCAACAAAATTAATTTGGAAAAAATTCCGAAAGCAGAAAGACAGTGGGTTACACGGTCCACTTCTTAAACCCCTAAGAAGACAATAGAGCACAGAAGTGGTTACACAAATTTTGTTGGTTACAGTGCATAATATTTCAGCTAATTATCTTAATCTATTTTGTAAAATCAAGTACAATGTGGTAAAACATTGAAAATAACCCTAATAATTTTTAAATATATAAATTAAAGCCAAGAGAACTCATAGGCTTGCTTTTCCTTAGTTAACTTTGATTTCAAAACAAATGTTTTCACAGATATATAGGATTTAATCTATGGCTCCGAGAATACCACACAGGAACTTGTGTTTTTAAGGAACCATTTATAATGTAAGAACTACCTGAAAATGTTTCTAAACTCAGAAACCTTCTTTTAGAAGGCATATTGGTGTATTCTCCAGGCTAGAATTTTCCGCCTGCAAAATTTCCTTCATTAGTTACTGTTGGAAAATGAGAGAAAGAAAGAGCTATATTTTGAGTGACTAATTGTGTAATCACCTATCTGCAAAAACTATGTAGAACCTATTGAACAACTAACTAACTGAAATATCTGGAAATTAATTTAAATTAACGAAGTCACATTTTAATAAACTAATCTATGAGTGGAATATTTTCATTTACCCTGTAGCCATTAAAATTAGGTATCTAGTCTAAATCACTTGTCTAAGTCCTTTTCTATTCCACAAAGGCTTCAGAAACAGTGAGGATAAATCTGTCATTGTAAACAGTTATCTCCCTTTGCTTACTATGTAGAAGAATCTGAATTTAGCCTTGACATCCAACCTTTAGATTATAAAATCTACATTATCTGAGGCCTATTAAATGCTTTCAAAGGGGGCTACTCATAGACTGAGGTAAGAGTCACTCTTGGAAGGTGGTCACAGTTCCCCTTCCTGTTAGATCCCTTACCTTTCATGTTTGATGGGCAATGGGATGGATGAATCTCTTGTGTTACAAGATCAGAAGTGTTGATTAGCACTAATACAATTCACAGAGACCATAGTTCTTTCATAAGTGAATTTGGTAAGAACTTTACATAACAACTCATGAATGCTGCTAAAACAGCAGGCCCAAGAGCTCATTATGTAAAATCCAGTGTATATGAAAAAGAAATGAGGGAAATGGCCATTTGTTGTGAAATCTACCAAAACATCTTGCAGCAAAATAAACAGGAAAAAAATTACAAGGCCTGTTGTAATAAAAGTAAAAAAACAAAGCACAGAAAATAAAAAAAAGGAACTTTGTAACCCGTTTTCATTCTCTTATGTTGAAAAATGTTTGAGAGATACAATGAAAGAGTCTGGCACTAAAACAAAAATGTGAGTAAAAATAATAATAAAATAATCCTTAAAGAGGTAAACTGAAAAACTGAATCCAGTTTGCACTGAATCAAGTGTATTGAGAATTATATTAACAGTTATAAGTTAATTTTTTGTGGATGTTTTACCAGTAATTTATATGCCTAAAGAGACAAGAGACTGCAGCTGAGTTTCTGAGCTATTGCAGGTTCTGTTGAAATTTTTTTGAAACTGGCCCTTTCATTAATTTAATGAAACTTGAGGATGAAAAAGATAGTTTCCTGAGATGAACAACAGATATAATGTGGCAGAAACAAAAATGTCAAAAAAGTAAAAGATTAATTTGAATTTTTGTATCCTGCAGAAGTATCCTGTTTGTGTCCTGTATAAGTTTAAAAAATAATTATTGAAAATTTAGCATTATAGAGTTTGCAAAACAAATGCATTTCAGTCTGTATACTATTATGTTTTTGTAATAAGTGCTATATTAAAAGACAAAATTTTAAAGCATACATAGAGTTCAGCATACATGCAGCATCATTAGAATAGGGCTAAGGAGATTTTGATTTGCCTTTGATTTTGAAATGGAATATGTGTAACTGATCAGATCTCTGCACACTAGTTCTTCTTAATTATTGATTAATTACTAATTATTAATAAATGTTGACTTTCACATATGACTAATCATTTAAGTGAGATTTCATCTCTGAGAGAACTTTCATGCTTCTTTACATGCAGCCTCATATGACGATGTGCTCTCCATAACATCAGCCAGGTAATATACTATGGAGATATAAAATTGTTTATTTTATGGCTAAAAAAGAATCTTTAGAGTAATTAAGCTGCTGTAGCATTAAAACTGTTGTAATTGGGCTTTGTGCTGTTGCCTTTATTTTTGTACCTGTTTTGTGTGTTTGGGTCCAAGTGTCTGTTTTCCCCCATGTAAGTTTTTGGGAAGAGACTTCACTTTATTTTTCTTTGTAGAGAATATGAGAGTAGATGTTCATAGATGCTATCCATCTGATTGATTCTAGGCAGCATGTTAATAGAAATAGATGAGGAAATTATTAGTCAGCTTTTTCAGAATTTGGAGCTAGTTTCTTCTATTATTGCTATGGTATTACAGTATTTCACACTCGATGTCATACAAAATGTGTCATTATACCAGGGCAAACCAAAGGTTCACACAGCTCAATCATCTTCAGTCATGAGCAGAAGTAAATGCTTAGGAGAAGCACAGATTAAAAGTTCTGTATACTGCAGTTGTTCTGGGTATTTTTCCAGAGACTCCTGTTAGAGGCTCAGAAGTCCTTGAATGAACTGTTGTTTTTCTGTATCTAAGAATCCTCAAAAAATTTCTGTGCAATGAACGTGACAATTGTCCAGTTGAAAGCATGTAGGCTTTTGGTGTTATAAACTCTTTGGCAATACGTTCTACAATTTAGCTAAGTGAAATCATTAAAATTAGTGTGATATCTCTCCTACCTGAATTAAAATTAGATGTTTGTCATTGTAATACACGGTTGTCAATGTGTTGGACAAGGTGCTTATTCATATACTTGTAGCTTGGCACATATTTCTGTTCCCTTTGATATGCCATGATTTAAACAACATATCACATCAAGATTCTGTCCTTGGCACTTGCATTGCTGCTTTCAAAGTAAAATAAAAAAAACACAACTGACAGCATTCTGCAGCTATAATGGCTTAGTTGTAAACTGCCTTCTGTTACCTAGAATATGAAAGAGGTAATAGAAAAAGTTTGTTCCATCCCCAGAACAATTCATAACAGGATCTCACAAGATCTGTCATTTGATGGAGATGCTATGATACATTATAAGGATAGCTGAAAATAATCTCTACAGACTTTCACTGAAGTTTTTCCATCATTCTTTCATATCCTAATGACATCATAAAGACAATATTAAAATATTTACTCTCTTCTGAAATGGATGTTTTGACATCACTAAACGAAACAGTTTTGGACACAGAAATGCCACAGAAAATCCACAAAAATATGTAACTAGCCCCTGAACATGATGCCAACATTTCTTATTCAAATAGTCTTCAAGATTCCATATATTTCTTTTTAAGGAAAATTTCATGGGAGTAAGGAATGGGTCTTTCCCATATTCAACTTTTCCCTTGATTTCCTGAAAGGTACAATTTGTTCCTCTCTTTTAAAACTGCCCAAGTATTCAGACAACAGGTATCAAACAAACCATTTACAGAGGCTCACAGAAGATGTTCAGCTTTGCCAGTGTTCTTGACTTTAGAATTGCTTGGCAGTCAAGGTGGTCCTTGCTCATAGTCTTCAATGAGCATGTGTCAGCTTCTGCCAAATTCCTGTGATACTAATGGGTGATCATAGCTGATCCCAAGTGGCACCACTCCTTGTGGAGGCCTTTATGTAAAAGGTTATGTGACTCTTGGAAGACAGAAATGGACTTTCTAAACTTGAAGAAATTGTGGAGTTGCAGCAGCAGATTTGGATGACTCCTGCTTTCTCTTTGTGGATGTGGAAGGCGTGAGTAGGCCCTCGGTCTGTAGGTGTCCAGATTATTATTTCTTTTTGGTATTGCTGAGTCTATTTAAATAGGCTGAAAAAATATGTGTTGGTGGGAGTTTCTCCTTCACTCCTCTCACTCATGAAGCAAGAATTCCTGATGTAACCAAGTGCTCTCCCACATGCACTGACAGCCACCTACTCATGGCAGATATTAAACTGAAGAGAACAAGCACAACAAAAAATAGAAAGCAGTCCTCCAGAAAAAAAGTGAGATATTGCATCTCTGGAAAGCACAAGCCCTAAACCTGAAATGCATTTTGATGTTCAGTAAGCCCTTGCATCTCTTTCTGTTGGCAATGAATCTTATCCATGCACCGGGATAGCCCTTTAAAACACAGTAATTAAATTTTAATCATACACCTGTACCCAGGCTGACTACACTCTTACTGTCTCCATGCTACTTTCTTGTTGTAACCTTGCACTCCATTTGTCCTTATCACTGTGAGCACTTATTGACAAAGATGTGGATCTCTGTTGTTGGTACAGAAACTGCTGGTCTTTCTAGGATTTTGAGGCCAAAAAACAATGCTCATCCACAAAAGAGGCTTTCCTGCAAATATTTGCTGTTCTTTGTGTAGGACTGTGTAAGATTATCCAGTAGGCATAAGTATCTAACATTTTGAAGTAAAGGAATTAAAATGCGAGATGAAGACCAAGTAAGTGAAAGAGACAACAAATATACAGAAAGTTGTCTTGCACTTATTAAATATTTCTTATGAATACTTTAAAAATAATACTTTTTTCCCTTTTTATTTATATCTCAAGGTATTATTTGGAGTATGCAAATGTGCTGTGTTCCACAAATCAAACCTAGCAACTCATAATCACATCCTGCTGTATATGATTTGATATTCATAGACAATCATTGCCACTGACAAAAGTGTGCATGTGGGAGAAGTGTCTATCATTCTGTTATACAAATTAATCAATAAAAAAGTGTGCGTGAGAGCGCTATGAATAGAAGTAGGTATCAGTAGTTTTTTCCTCAGGAAGATAGATAATTCACGTTTCATTTTTTACTCCATGTTTCCAACTTGGACACTTTCTTCAATTTGTAGCTTAAGTCTTCATTTTTTTTTAGTTTTCTTGTCCCTCCCTTTTTCATAAATTAGAATATTTAAATATAGAAATACGTATTAAATGCAGAGTATTTTACAATACCTTAATAATTTGCCAACAATTTTTCTTAAAATGTGTTCTCAAATTAAGTAAAAGATCTACAGAGATATTTATATAATTTTTTTTTTCTGATAAAGTTACCATTTGAAGGTATCAGATAAATTTTACTTCTTGAAAGTTATCATGATGTTCTGATGTTATAGGATCCTCCTTTTATCTCCTCCAAAGAGTCAGCCCAAATGGGCAGTGCTTCCTCTTACCAGATTGAACTATGTGTTTCATGGGTCTTAGGAAAGCTTTTGTTTCTCAAACATAAAAATTAACAGTGAACTACTTTTCAGATTTACTCAGTGGTACAAAGGTACAATTCATTAAAGAAATTTGATTTCTTTTTTATGAATTTGAAATTCAACTTTTCTTTAACTCTTCCTATTTTGTAAAGCATTTCATGTGGTTTTTTTACACTCTTTGGGTGATCTGTGGGTAAATATGTCATATACCCATAAGCTGACATACCCTTTGGATGACACGCATAAGAATATTTTCCCAAATCTTTGAAGGCTGTGTAGAAGGTAGACACTGATCTGGAGGTGAGAGAAGAAGGGACAGGAAGCATGGGAGAACTTCCATAACAGAAACATTTGTAAGGATTTACAATAAGCTGTGTGGAGAACCATGTCCCCTTTCATGCCAAAACCTACCGTGTTCTTTCTGTTCAACACTCAGCTGAAAATTGTGCCCACTGTTTTGATTATGAAGCAAAAGAGATGTCCACTAACACACTCCAAGATCATTCTGTAAGTGAAAGTGATCAGCTTATCTTCATAAATATTCTTTTTTCAAATGCAGAAGATATGTATTCACATTTTCTTTATTCAAAGGTATTCTGTGTGGAAAAGGTAAGCAGAGTGTTTACATTAATAAACTAAGCCATGGATTTTGTTGTGAAGGCCTGTTCTATCATCCAGCAGTTAGTATATTTTAGCCCACTACATCCTTAAACATCAATGTCTTTCACTATATTTTTCTGAAAAAAAGCTGGACTGTAATCAGTAACCTATAGCCTCTGCCTTCTCCCAGTACTGGAGCTTTGTTTCCTTCAAAAAGTAATGAATAAAGGATAGTTTCCCTGTCCATAATTAGATTATATATAAAAAAATAGTTTAGAAATTGAAATACCTATAAAATTTGGCTTTCAACCTGTTCCAGTCTGTTGCTGTACTATGTTCAGATTTTAATTTGAACACACAAAATATATTAACTTTCTGTTCTGATTATGATATGCTATATGGACAGTCATGTGTTTCTAATGGGGCTAAGGTAGCATTTTGCAAAAAAATGAATTTTTTGCTTTTGAGCTTTCCTGGGGTAGGTGGCTTTTTATTATATGGCTATAAACATCTGTTATCCATTCAGAAATAATTATCTGTTGCTCGTTTTTTATGCTGAATTCACAAGGTCTCTTGTTAACAAGGTATTACCATTTTTTTTCTTAATCTTTCTAAATAGAAGCCTGCTGGCTGCATTACATAAACAAGAACATTATGAAAAGGCTACTTTAATGTTACTACTGCATTGCATTACAACTTTGACTGAACTTCAAACCTTTTTTCATAATCATGTTGTTTCTTTGTGTTTTAATTCTAACACTGGAAGGGCTTTGCACTATTCTGTCTCAGGATACACCAGCTTTTGATTTTTGTGGTGTGGGGTTTTTATGGGATGATTTGTTGTGCTTAAAAAAGCATGGTAGTTAGGTGTTTTGCGATAATGCTTGCCTTCATCTTAACAAGATACTCATAATTATAAACTGAAAAAAGCATTTGAAAATTATAAGACTAACAAAATGTACTTACAGTTCAGATATTGTTTTAAAGAAACAGACTTGGACCAATTTAGTTTATTTGTAGATATAAACATACTAGGAAATGCAATTCTCCTTGCTCTTATGAGACACTTCAGTCAAATTGTTCTTAGATCTCCAGCCTAGAAGTTTGCCCAGGGATTTTTTTTTATTCCTCATATTACTTCCATTTACCAGTCCTTGATTTACCTGAAGTAGAGTACTTCAGAGGGAAAAAAATCTTTACAGCTAGCCATTTCTAAAAAGTTAGATGAAATAATTTTCTTTTAGTATTATTACTATAATCACTACAACTTTGATGATTTATATTTGGATTCAGGAAGGAGTCCATGTACAAGAGATCTCCTAATTGATAGTTCTTAAAAACATAGATATTCTATTCTATTCTATTCTATTCTATTCTATTCTATTCTATTCTATTCGATTCTATTCTACTCTACTCTACTCTACTCTATTCTAATTAAATTGCTACACTGACCATTCTGTTCATTGGGACAATTTTTTGAGCAAAAATTGGAATACACTAGAAAGAACATACTAAAACTACCCTCCACTTTTTCCTGGTCTAAAAATGTGGAAAGCAATATAGGTTGCATTGTTTTAACACAAGGAGAGAATTATTAATAGGCATTACTGCAATAATCACTCTAGAGCTATCAGCTATAAATCTAGCCATTTACAAACTATGAAATATAAGGCAACCCCTCATTAAAAAAGGGAGAATACAGTTGATGTAAAGAAGAGATCAAAGACACAAAGTCTTAATGATTTCATGTCTAGTTGCCACATATATTGTCTAAAAGTAGAGCTTCTCATACTATAAAAATGAATTCTGTTCGTTCAGAGATGTTTAACATATGCAGAAAATCCAGGCCATTCCTGTTAAATTCAACAAGTTCTGATTTTCACACATCACTGTGCAGCAGTGCTCATTAGCATATAATAGGATCTAAATTTGGAATATGCAAATGTGTAAAGACAAGAAGTGGATAAATTAAGATGAAAATCCTTGTTGTCACTCTTTTTAGGTAAGTATTGAAACACTGAGAACATCAGTTTTCATTTAGTTTTGTAAGGATGGCTTTTATAAGAATGAAATCTATGTCCCTGAGTAGTCAATACTGCTCAGGCAAATGTAATGGACCCATTAATTTGTTTGTAAAGAAATTACTTTTTCAAAAACAAATGTGGTAGACAATACAGTGTGCATGCTACATGGAAAACTAAGTAAAATGGTTTTGCTGTATAAGTAATAATATTGAAATGAGAATTTTAAAAAATTCTCTTTTAATGGAGTACAAATTTGATTCTGAGAAATACCAATTAGTTGGAGCACTGCTAAATATGGAGTAATTCCAGTAGCATTCCAGTGTTGGTACAAGCTGCAAAGTAGAGCACAGTTAGTGAATTGTAATAAAGAAAAAGTTGGCTGCTAAGTATGGCTTTATCACGCTTTCAAATAATGTTTCTTTTATGTTCTGGTTCTTACACCACATCCTTCATCCTCATTAATCAAAAATATCAAAATATTAGTCCTTTAGATATTTCTTTTCAATCTAAATAACTAAAATTTCACAAAAATGATTCATTTGTTCAGGGACCCCTATACAGATATTACGCTTTTTGTGGTGGATATGAATAAATGACATGGAAAGAACTAAATACCATGCAAAGTACTGGAGTTAAGTTTTGGCAAGGGAAAGAGACAGTAGAATTTAAAAACAACAGCATATAAGGATTGTTCTCTGCCTAAGCATTGCCTGAGATAACATTTTCTAGCAGTTTCCTCCTAGTGGTGCCATTGAGAGAGATTGGGATAAGTGCTTCTTTTGAAATCAATTGAGATTTTTTCCTACTACAGATTTCTTCTGTCCTATATATAAACAAGTAATGTTTAAAACTGTGGATATCAGCAATCCTGTAAAATTGCAATTCTTTTCAGTAAATTCAATACTTAATTCTTCTGTGAGTTTACTACTGTGAAAAAAGCAGCTCAAGTTGTTTTCAGTCTGTGACTTCTATGTATTTCCTTGATGTAATTATGCCTTTCAAACTTGTATCTACATCACAGAACTAATTTCTAGTAGTTTCTTAGAAGAAACAACTATGTTTCTAGGCACCTGGAAAGAAGAAATAGTTAAAGCTATTGTTTTATCCAAGGCCATGCAAAATGACTAGTTCTTCAGTAAATGTTTAATTTTTTTTTATAATTTTAATTTCTGTAAAGCCAAACTGACATTCTCAGATCATACCTAATAGTCCAAGCATGGCATGGCAAGAAAGAGGCAAGATCAGAGGCTTCATGGCCGGGTGCAGACAGCTGCACACACACAGTTTTTGTGCAGTGGTCTAGAACTGCTGAATGGCATTAGCATAGTGTTCACTGTAAGCTGGGATATCTGTGCTATTAGTGAGGCTGATTAGCTCAGGCTCAGCACTGTTCTGCTGCAGCAGGCTGCCTCAGAGCTCAGTCACAGTGGACACATACACATAGTTTTACCAGAGACGTACACTTACCCTCAGGCAACATGACCTAAACATTGCATTCCTAGCACTAGGATTTCATATTTCTGTTCTTTGGAAGGAAATCAGACATTGCTCTTCAGATAAGATTCCCTTAACTGTTATGTTTGGCTAAGAGAAAGAAAATGTCTTCTCCATCACTGGAATTCAAATGATGTCACATGGCAGCTACTTAAAAACTGCATAACTAAATGATAGGCAGTGCAATTTGTGTTCAGCTGTAACAGGTTTTGTGAATCTTCAGCTGCACACACTGTCATTAAATTTAAGCATTCACATTTTAATCTTAATGTTCCAGCATCTGAGCAAGTTTGTTGGAAAGAGAACAATCTCTCAGACAGCCTGTGATCTGAGGAGTAGAAAATTATGCTGAAACTTCTCGTGGAAAGGAGATTGTTTCTCCTGCACTAAGGAAACATGATTATTAAGAAACATAGGAAAATGTCCAGTATAGGGAATTTACTTACTGTACTTGGCTGACTAAAAATTATATATATGTATATATATAAAAATACATATATTTGGCTAACTAAAGAGTGGTCTGAACTGTGAACTCCTAACTCATAGCTTTAGCGGAATCTCAGTATAAAAGGCAGCTCCTCCAGAGCTGTTTCTTTAAGGAGTGTATTCAGGTTCTAGGCGCAATGGAACCAGCCCTTGGTGAAATTCAGTGGGAACATTTGTTCAAAAAACCTACTTGGAAATTAGCCCAGACATTTGGACAAACCTCAGTTCAGTGTCTAGCTGCTGTGGTGCCAAATACTGTAGGAGAAAAAAGGCGGGAGATAAAAGTAAAGCAAACCTGGATAACACATTTCACATCTCATTGGACTCCCAAGTCTACAAGTAAGGGACATTACTTACCAGGGAAGATAAACATTTATAAATGCAGGGAACAGAATCAAGGATCTAAGTTTAACAGAGTTGGTTTTCCATGTAGCTAGAATCTTTCTGACTTAGTAAAAATCAAGAGAACAAAAACATAAAATGTGATTATAAAACGTGAACTGTAAGAGCTTAGATATACAGAATTGAAAATACCACATTTTGCAGCAATTGCCAAATTGTGTCAAAAGTTATGTCAGCCCTTATTTCATATAAGTAACAAGTAAAGCAGAATTTCCAGTGTCATACACATGGATAGGATGTATATGCAAATGTTATGATGAAAATAGATTTGAATATTGTATGAAAATAATTTGCAATGCAACTGAGAACTTTTGCTTTCAGTATGAAATTTCTGAAGCAGTCTTCACGAGTAAGGCAGAGAAGGTGGTGATGGAGGAGGATGTAAAATAAAACTGTCAATAGAGGATTGTTTAGTCACCGGGATACTGTGCTACACTATTACTAAGGAGAAGAGAGTTATACACGCAGGATGCTTTAATTAGAATCTGTATTTTCATAGCAGGGTGGGATACTAATTTAGGTCAGGCTGGTATAAAGCACGTCACAGCTATGTTTTCACCAAGCCCCAGGTACATCTGCTGACTTTCTAAGGTATTATCTGCCTGAAAAATCATGAACTTGCCTTTTTGTTCACTTTGGTTAAAGTTGATTTGATATAGTGATTTGTTGTTCCCTCCACATTAAAACTGTTGTTTTATGATGTTTTAAGTAGTTTTCTTCTGCTTCCCAACAATACTTAATATAAAAAGAGTCAGTGAGAAAAAGGTAAACAGGATTCCTCCATGAATCTGCTTTATCCAAAACCCACTTCTCCATTTCCATTTACTACACAGAAATCCTTATCCACATCATCCCGTTCACTCACTGAACTACTTTGAAGCCCCAGCCAAAATACTCCATGGAAAAGCTAAACTCCTTTGAGCATCATCCTTTAAGTCCGAGGGTCATGACTGCCTTACAAGGCTGCAGACTTAGGGAAGGGGCTGTCACTGCTCACTGTCTTGACATTTTGTGATCTTGGAATCAGGAGGAATCCTGGTGGCAGGTGGGAGTCTGGATTTTGGTGTTTTGACTTTATTTTTTAGAAGATTTTGCACTGTCCTCTCTCCTCACCCTGATCTGTTTCTGGTAGGTTGATCTCCCTTGCATATTATGCTGCTTCTTAAGGCTCCTTCAGACTTTTCAGGCCATCTAGTTGTTTCTTGAGCCTCATGTATGGGAAAAGGCCTAACAATAAAAAACATAGTTAAAACCATGCAGTTAATTTTAATTTATGCATGCTGCTATTTTGGAATCTAGATTTGATAAAAGCCAAAATACAAGTATTGTTTATTTTCTTTTCCTTTTCATGGGGCCAAAGAAGAACAAAATTATAATCCCTTAGGTGTACAAACAATATGCTCTGGTATAATAACAGCATTGACAGCTCCCATCTGTGATCAAGCCTCCCTTTTAGCAAACCATACCAACACATATTCTGAGTCACCCTGCAGAATATAAAGTTAAAATAAGCTCATACCAATGAAACAGACTGCTGAAACTGGTTTTAGTTAAGTCAAGCAGTTGGAGAGGAACCATCAGGAGTTCAAAGGTCTACAATAGGTAAAACTGCATCCATTGCTACACAGTAAATATTTTGGATCTCCTTAATCAGGATGATCAGAAGAAATAAATACTATATTGTGGCCAGACACTGACAGACCTTACCCTACTGTATTTCAAGCTGTCCAGATGCGATCCAGCTCAAATCCTGAATTCAAACAGACAGAGCATCACACCACTGGGCCTGAGCCAGAGGAAGTGCCCTTCTTCAGGACACTTGGATCTGATGAGGTCTTTTGAAGTAAACATGTCTAGACTACTTCTTTGGTGCTATGTACAGAGATTACAGGGAACTAAGCCTAGTGCTGGTTCAAATGACCCTTGGAAACCAAATGACTAACAGCACAAAGTTATCTTATTTTGCCTGCTGCTGCCCAGATCTTATGAAACACATTGAAATTTCTCATGGTTTCCATCTGAAAACAGTAAAATAACCCTCTTGAGCAGGCAAAACACGGCCAAGAATGTCCCAAAAACTGAACAGACCTCAAGAAACACATTTGCAAACCCGCACAAACATCTGGATTGTAACAAAAGACAAATCTAGCAAATGCAGCCAAATGCCAGCTTTTGTTAAAGACATTTCTTGTAATTGTAAACAGAGCTGCTCATTTGATAGACAGCATCTGTTGCATTTTCATGAACTTTGAAAATAAGTTCCCCACTTCCTGGTTGGTTTCACAATTTGATGGCAACCTCCCTTAGCTTTTTATTCTCATTGTCTTGCCCTATTTGTATACACAAAATCAGTCTGTTAAAATTCAGAAAAACAATCTCCTGGGGCATCCAGCAGTAGTCCATTTTGACTTGTATTTGTTTCCCAATTAAGCCTGTAATCCTATGAATGAATGATTCTAATATAATTAATCAGAACTGCATGCTTTCAATTCACTGTTTTGGACAAATGGTAACACAATTATGTTAAAGATCTTTAACTGAACAGCTAGGTCCAACTACAGCTGCAGAAATTGTACAATGTTATAAATAGCGGAGAAGGAGATCAGGGTTTTGGGAGGAAACTTTATAAAATATAAAAACTGCAGACTGTGTGCTCACTATTAGCAGCAAGCTGGGCTGGCACTCAAAACCTGAGAAATGTTTTCAAGCACTGTCAGAACCATTGTGGAGAATTATAAGCAGCTGATAAAGGCCTTTTGATCTATTTCTTCCAAGGCTCCTATTAACTGTCTTTTGTCCCTCAGCATATATAATTGGAATGTATAAATCCAATGCACTTTAAAGATTAGCCATTCTAGAAAGAAGGGAAAAAATACTTTTAAAACATTTCTCGTACTCTTCTAAAACACAGAGGAAAAGCATCATGGAATGGAGTCAGAACTGTTTAGGTTGGAAAAGAAAATCATTGAGTCTAAGTCTTATGAAGCTTGACAACCCTTTCAACGAAGCAAATTTATATATCCAATCTAAATCTAATATCCAAACCAAAACTCTTCTGGCACTACTTGTGGTCATTTCCTCTTGTCCTATCACTTACAATTCTCTTGATTTGTTCCAGAGGATCAGAACTGAATAAAGGATTCAAGGTGTGACCTCACCATGCTGAGTACAGGGGGACAATCACTGCTCTGATCCTGCTGGCCACACTATGGTTGATCCAAAGTAGGATGCTCGTGGCCTTCTTGGCCACCTGGGCACACTGCCAGCTTGTGCCAAGCCAGCTGTCACCAAAAGATGCACTAGAAATCCTGACTGCTCTCTTCTGTTTCCTTGTGCTGTAACAGCACTTGTTTGCAAACTTTCAAATTGCCAGGTGCATGAACGCAAGAGAAAAAGATTATTTTCTTGCTGTACATGTTAAATGGAGAAAGGTACTGCTCTTTAATAATCCAAAGCCTAATTAAACTGAAGCTTTACAATAAGACTTCTAATAGTGCACATCATGGATCTCACCAGTGAAAGCCCTTACCTAGAATACATTCTGTATGATGGAAGGAAGCAGACCTGTTCCTTGCACGTGTAATATGTTCACCAACATCTTTGAATCTCATTCTTCAAATCCAAACTGTGTTTTCACAAACAATTTATTTTGAAGAATGAACAGGTCCAGTTTCTGAAAGAAATGCATTACTAAGGTGATGGCAACACCACAACTCACAATGGTGTGAAGCATCACTGCAACTTGAAAACTGTTTTTACTGCTCTGGTTAAGGAAGGAGATATGCTAGAAAACAGACTGACACTGTTTTCTTCTTAATTGGGTCATTGTGCATAATCCAGGACTATATATTACATGTATTACATATTATGTGTAGTATGTGTAGATTGTAATGACATTATATTGTGTGTATCAACATCAGAAGGCAATTAAAATTTTAAGAAACTCTTCTAAGGAGAGTAGAAAATGCACCAGGAGATTGTGCAGAAATAGAATTAATAGAAATAGATTTTCTGCTTTACTTTTGCCCTGATGTTTACCCCAGGGTGATTCATTACCTGCTTTCATTTTTGTATACTACTTTTGCAGTGACATTACATTATCTGTTCCAGCAGCCCTGTTTGTGCAACCTGAATTTGCACTTAATGCGAGAGAATTTCAGACTACTCTGGAAGAATATGTAGAGCTGGCTGAGATGCTCAAAACTGCATAGTGATTGTGAATATTTAATTTTTAAAAGTTTGTACTGATAGGCTTTAAAGAAGTTTGACTTTCAAAGAGCAGATCCTTCCTAATGTGAGATTAGTAGTTTAGGAGTCTATAGTTAATTCAAATGAGAAAGGAAGATAGAAAAAATTGAAATCTGTTCCAAAAAAATAATGAAAAGAACAACATTTTCCTTACTTTCCTCTATTAAAGATAATTAAATTGTTAAAAATAGGTGTAAGTAGGCAGCTGTTGAAGAGATAGATCACTGGTATCTGTAACAGTCCTCAATTTTGAACTCAAAATTATGATCCCAAGGATGTGTCTCTGAGGCTCAGACTCAACAGCTACTCAGGGCTTGGCACTTGCCTGAGAATCAAGGCAAGCTCCTTGCTTTGCATTTCTAAGCATTACTAGGGATTTCTATGCATTTGAATTATTGACAGCTATCTGTTAGAAACAGATAGCAGGCGCCTTTGGCAAGTAATGATTTTCAGTGACCGTCGAAACAGATAAAGGAAGCAAGAAGTTGTGTCAGAATTTTCAAAATGGACCTTTTGAAAATAGAGACAAATTCCTTATTTGCTAAATGTATTTACCAACCAGCAGTTTCTATTAAAAATAATTTTTCTACCATTGTGTCTGGAAATGTACTGATAACTGATATACCCAAATACCATGATTATGGTCCCTGAGCTGCTTTCAGTTTGATAGAACATTTGATCTGACTAGAACATTTATATATGGACATTTACTTGCCATCCTGGGAAAGTCAGCCCATGGACATAGTTTAAAGAGGTCATTTAAATCGTTCCTGATGGATGAGTTCTCCTGTATAACACTCACATCCTGAATGCAAAATAAGAATATTCGTAGGAATTCTGCAGCTAATATATTTGATAGGTTATAATATCTATGTTTCTGACTTAATCCTATCAGAATAAAATTATTGAAATTGATAGAAACATTTACATGAGGCCTGTCTGTCACAAAAGATTTTGAGATTTGCTAAATTAACCCATAAAATCTTTAAAGACTGTATGAAAAAGGAATGAACTTTGTATACATGAACTTGGAAAACTGCATGCATGACATGTATCAACTTTTTCTTGTGGAAAAAGATCTAATAACAAAAATAATTATTTGAACTCTTTCTCTGTTTAGAAACAGAAGGTAATAAAAATCTTTAACCTATTTTACAATTCTTAACTAAAGAAGTTCATATCCAGAGATAAAGGTGAATCCTCATGATAAGGTTGCAGAGGACATTTGTGCTTCATACAGTGTGCTATATCACTGTCTCAGTTTTACTGACACACATTAATTCCTGCTCTCTGTTCAAGTGGCACTCCCAAGACAAAACTCCATTTATATCTGTCACACCACTTGTCTCTTCACCAGCTTAGTCCTGCCTTCTTGCCATGAGTTGCTTTGCTGATATAGTGGTGGAGGGACAGAAGGAAAGAATCTATGCTGATATTGAAACTGCTCATAGAAGCCTCTTGTGCTGGTGGACATTATGTTCCTGTAGCCTGCACCTGTAATGCCTTTTGATTTAAAGTTCAAATCAAAACACAGAAGAGAAAGTGTACATATTTCTCTCAATGACATTAAATTTAGAGTACCAAAGGGACTATTTGATAAGCTGGCATATACACAATACACAGGTTTAAAATATCTTAAGAGACTCTTAGACTTTTTTCCTTCCAATTAAATTTAAAGATTTTAATTTCCTTTAAAACATATTTGTAGAAAGCCTGTTAACATGTGTTCAGATTTTCAAGTCTTTCGAAAAATTCTTTGGAGTTACCAGTTCTCTGAAAATATTATGAAGAAACAAATTTTCCAGAAAGAAAGAGAAATTTCCCAAATAGATATCAAGTTCATCTGTTGGTTAGTTGGATATTCGTGTTCTGCCTGAACTTTCTGTTTCTCTCTTTCAACTCTGATTCAGGAGCAATGAAGAATATTATCAACAGATTCTTTCTCTTCTTTTCAAAAATATTTGGTCTGAAGCAGCAGAATAAATCAGAACAGAAGCCATAGAAGTCCTGCAATATGTGCAGGATTTTCAGTTGGGTTAAAGCATGTTGAGCTTCCAGATTGTAAACTAAATGTTTGGCAAGGAATGTGTCTAGCATCTCCTACTCCTTTTTGGTTGCTAATATAACTTATAGAAGCCACACTCTCAGTGTGAAGAAGTGACTTTATTCCATTACTCCATGGAGAAATAGTAGAAGACTAATGTTTACAGGACTGAATTATTTTATTTTTTTTTAATATTGTATACCTCTGAAAAATGTAATTGAAAGTTGAGAGAGTTAGAAGTGAAATCATGGTTCACTTTGACACATGGTAAAATCTAGTAATTCCATTGCACGGTGATTTTAGTTATAATGTTTTTAATAAGCATAGATTACTTAGTGTAAGACACAGATGCTTTTGAAGGTAATTTCTTAAATGAGAGAATACATAATTCATTGTAAAACTGCTTACTGCACCATTCAGTACACAGGTTTTGGCTGAGCAAGAAACAAAACCACTGTTTTATTGTGACAGTTACATGCAGAGGAATGGCTTAGATAATGCAAGGGGCCTTGTTGAAACAAATGACTCAAACAATACATTTTTTACTCATGAGCATTTATGTTTATAGGAAACGCAGCCTCACATCAGACATTTTCTGTGACATATACACAGTTGTGTATCAGCAGAAGTAGATGGAAAAGAGAAAAGAAGCATTATGTATTTCTTTCTGATATCAGATGATTTGATTAAGCCAGCTTTTGAAGATAAAACTGCTGATCTGTTATATGGGAGTTTTATTTCAACATTTTTGAGATTTAGATTTTAGCAAAGCCTCCTCAATACAGCGTATCTGGAATCATTCACTTGCTTTCTTTCCTACATATATACTGGGCAAGTCAAATGAACTACCACCTGCATGAAGAACTGCAGGATATAACTTAGCTAAAACTAAATTCAAGGAAAGTTAATAAGAGTAAAAGTAACATTTCTTTACTATTTTCCAGTTTATCAGATAACCATGAAACTCTCAAAGCAACCCCTTTCTTTTCTCTGTCCTTCTGTTCATGTGTTGTGTTTAATTGTCTTCATTTTCCTTTCAATATGCTATTTTCTTCCTCTGAATGTTTGGCTTTTAGTCTGTATTCTCTCATTCTCCCTTTTCCCATCTTCTTGCTAGCTTTTATGTGATGAATCTTGCTTTTCTTTCTGCATTACCATGCTGTCTGCTACTCTTTCTTTTCTCATTTATTTCTCTTTTATTACCTTAACTCTAATGTGATATTTTCTGACATGCCTCTCACCAGCCTGGTAAAAGTCTCATCACTGAGACTTGTACTCATGTATTGTTTAATGTCCTTTCCCTAAAAGGAAAACAGTTGTAGAAAACTATGCCATTTTCCACAGACAAAATTATTTGAATAATTATTAAACTATCAAGAAATTAATTGTACACAGTTTGGCAGTTTGGTACTTCTTAGGCTAAGTATGATTAGATATTCAATTTTTTTTTTTAATTGTGTAGTTTTCCAAGAAAAATATATTTCACTCCCACTACATTTGTGTATATTATATCATGGCTATTTAATGTTACTATGCTGTGTGATTTTGCAAGCTTATACCCACAGTAAAGCTAGCATTATGTCAGTAATGATTTGGTAAAGACTCTGGAGGCAGCTCAGTTATCCAAAGGCATGTAATGACAATTGTGGATATGCTGCAGTATCCTGCCAACACCCTGCCTGTTGGCTCAGAAAGCTACAAGTCTCAGACCACCTAGGGCACTCCAGGTAACGTTATGAAACGCTGATGTCTAATTCAGGGAACTGAATTTTACTCTGTGCCTCAGATATTAACTTGTATTAATGTTGCCTTAATTTGGAGCAAAATCCCCTCCTTAGTGTAACTTTCCACATTGTTTCAGTATGACAGTTTTCTCTGGTTCTGTTTCACATGGGACATAAAATAGGGGTACTGGTGGTATCTAGCTACTAGTGATTACCTGGAGTTCACAATTTTATCTACTTTAACTTATACTATATGGAAATTCCAGATTTTCTATTTAAGATTTGCATTTATTATGGTTGAACTGGTAAAAGAATTCAAAGCCTCTGGAAGGTAAAAATAATGACTATGTGTTATACTTTGGATACCTGTACACGTGTGTGCATGTTAGCTTTTTAATCAAAGGGAATTAATGATTCAATGTGGACAGCTGAGTTGCTCTTTATAATTGAATGTTTTATTCACACTTGAGGGAATATTAATTTTGAAGTTTTTAACTGCTACATATACATGAAAAATCTCAAGAAAAAAATTAGTTAAAGTAGTATATGGATTTATTCATCTCAATTCTTTACTCCCAGAAGGCGGCAAAATCCAGGTAGAGTAAATCAGGACAGTGGCAGTAAGGAGGACCAAAGCAGGATTACCCTATTTAAATGTGGAGCATGTTTTAGGGCTTAGAATATAAAAATATAGAGGTGACATCTGCAGTTACCTATTGGTGCTCACTGTACACAGCATGTCTAGTTTCTGTTCCTCCACATAGCTGGGTCTCAGATGTACTTGCTGGAGCACTCTGTGGTTCTTACATTTTCTTACATCTTTACAGCTCTTGGTTTATGTAGCTTCCTTATATTTGTAACTCCATGTCCTGCTCATATATGAAACAGAAATGCACTAAGGTGTGCTGTCAGACTAAATGCAAAAATGTGTCTGTATTCTGTGGGCTAGGTGTGGCCAAAACAGCTTAAATAAAACGGTCTCAAAATGTTTCCTATGGCAGAATAATATATTTGGCACCTATCTTAATCTTATCTGAAAATTACACGTTTCATGCTTCCCTCAGTCCCTGCCCAACATAAAAAGTGAATTTTTGCCTGGCTCATGACATGATTTATTTATTTTTCTTGTGTTATTTCTAGGTTAAGCCTTATTTGTGAATCTCTTCAATGCATGGCAGTTCGTACTAAGGGTCAAACAGGCTGGTCAAATAAGTCCACTGCCCTGAAAATGTGGTTTCAAAAAATGGCAAATCAAATGTAGAAGAATTAATTAATGCCTCAATCCACAAGTAAAAACAAACAAAAAAAATCAAAACAAAACCAAAATCAACCAACCAAATAAACAAAAAAAAGATAATTATTCTAAAAAAAAGAAAACTCTCATTGATTTATTTTGGTTCAGAAGAGAGGATAAACTCAATTTCTCTTTGCTAGTGGGATACTCGCTGTTCTTTGATCGTGCTGCTAAAAAGACATGTGTGCTCTGTTGTTTGCTGAAACTGGCTATTATTCAGCAGAACTGAGCCAAAACTCTTAAAATCCCTATAAGTACTCCTCAGTCGAAGCTTTACCTCAGACCACTGGCAATGGATTTAAGGGAAAAAAAAATAAAAAAGGAAAAGATAGGATAAAATCACCACCAAATCTGCTGTCAGATTATTTTAAGAAGTCAGTTCCAGTCAGTTAAATCGACTCAAAAATATGCTGGTAAAAAAACAGTATAGTGGAAATGAACTTAGTGAACTCAAAAGAAAAACAATAGCATCAGACAATGTAAAATGCTTCCCTGAGCTTCCTGTCATACAGTTAGTCCCTAAATCCCAACAGAGCCAGTGAAGGCAAACAACATTTTATAAAGCAAACACAGAAGTCTGGGTCTTTCCTGTTTTTCATAATGAGGTCACCTGAAAAATGAGCTAGATATATCTCAGGTATTTGTTTTCTGTTGTCTCCAGCAGCTGTTGTGCAGAGAAAGGAAGAGTTTTCTTTCCTGTTATTTGGTTTTTTAACAGATCCTGTGCATGTCAACACTGAAGAAAGAAAGAAAGCATGAAAAAAAGGCATGGGCTATGCAAACAATTTTTCCTCATACAGGTCATCGATGCCATGAGTCAGAAGAGGAAAATGGAACTCAGGATGCCAGGCAAACATTAAAATTACTCACAAATGACTTGTAAATTATGCTGTTAAAGAGGTAACAACAAGTTTGTATGAGATGTTTGAATAGCAGAATATTATTCAGGAACTGCTTTCTATTGAGTGCTGAAACTACAATAACATAACCTCATGTATTGTTCAAAAGCAAAGGGAAGTCCCAACAAAGTACTATATAATTCTTATTATGAAATAGTAAATTAAATAACAAATTCTCAAAGTATTATTTAGAAAAAGTTCTAAGTCAGATAAAATATATATTGGGTCAATTTATACTCTGCAGGCACTAGAATTTGGCAATCTTTCACTGGGAAAAAATTCTTATTGCTATCCATGTGAGAGATATATTGCACTAGTAACATTGATCCAGGCAACATATAGTCACTTGAAATGGGATCCATTATCCAGAAGCAGCTGTAAAGTGGCTGTTAAAATAGCCCAGTCACAATGGTGGTCCATAAAAGATAGGAGAAAACAGCTACAGACCTAACATAAAACTTTATAGGGCAAAAGGGAAATCTAGTTCTTAACACTTATCTTACCATCACTAACTTCAATGTGGCTGCCTCTTTTCTTCATCCATGCGAGCTGGGGAAGAGCCAAGCCTACAGTATCCCCCTGAAGATATGAGCAGTCTGTGCAATAAAGATGAGTTCTTTTAATAGCTCCTAAAACTGGTCTTTGAGTATGGGAATTCTTCAGTGATTGTCCACCAATGCTAGGTACATAGCAAATGAATGTTTACCTTTAAGTGAGATGTATGTGACTTTACCTAGAGCACAGTAAAGATTTCTTTCAGAACAAAAGCTTCAATGCTGAAAAGTAAGTGTTGTGGTTTTCCTATATTGGGAGCTTTGGGTTGGGATTTGTGAATCATAAACTTCTTCATGTAACTACTTCTGAAAATGGCATTTGTTATCAATAAAATATACACAGAGAGATGATTTTTATGAAGTTCCAAGAAAGGCACTTGCTTTTGGTTCTGCAGACTAAAAAGATAAAAGATTGAAGCAATGTCTATTTAATTTCATAGAATCATTATGTTTTTTGCCTTGCTGAAAAATGAGCAAACAAAACCCCAAAACGCATCAAACGTGATCATATTCATTAATTTTTAAACTGCAGATATATGCAGACATTTATTGCCTGAATGGATCCTGAAAGATTAACTTAGCATAGGAGCCGCAAGTTCAGTTAGATGGCTACAGTGGCTAACATGTGGTTGATTTATTGTTCTCAGGGGACAAGAGGAATTGAAATTTGACAGACAGGATACGCTGTATCCATTTACTGGAAGAACATTAATTCCCAGAAGTCAGAATGTATGCATTACAAGCAACGCATCTTTTCATTTTGTTTTGTTTTTCAAGCAGTATACAGCTCAAAATAGCACAGACAATGCCTGAATGCCTAAGTAACTCTTACATAGTGAACTGCTGCACAGGAAAAGGAAGTGTGTCTGTCCAAGAAGCACTTCAAGGAAGCCTTGCAAGCATGCTTGATTTAATGCAACGTACTTGCCAAATCTCTTGAGCTATTAAGCAATACAAGTCACTTTGTGCAGCACGCTTTTCTGGGAAAAAAAGGCATGCAAGATAAAGAATATGTGAGTTATGGATATAAATTAGATTACAAGTTGAGAGCATCTGTAATATGAGATCCAAAAAATGCTTAACATACCAACCCACCTTCTTGCCTACTGCATTTTAGTCATCTAAATCTTGCACTGTACTTGCCTATGAGAAAAAAAAAAAAATAAAAAAACAGTGAAAATACCATTTAAACTTCTGATGCTTGTGTAACCACATTTTTCTTCCAGATACATAAAATCACATCCTTTAAAATTAAATGTCTTTTTAAATGTGCTCCAAATATTTTAGTTGAAAGTTTTCTTGGCATTATGTACTGTAATGCCAAAAGGGAAGATTTTTTTGGGACCAGATTATTTTTGACAGTATGATACTAGCTATTCTAAGCAAACTAGATCAGCTTTATTTTGATAAATTAGAATCTAATCAGAGTAGAATCTAAACAGAGTAGAATCTAATCAGATCTATGTATTACATGTCACCATTGGAAAACAGTGTGTCCTTACACAGCAAAGCATATTCTGTGTGCACACACAGGAAGTTTGTTGTATGGACCACAAGAGGTAGCAATGCAAAATTCAAAATCCTTTGGAGGCATTTCTGGTCACTATCATGGCTCTTCTCAAAGACAGGTCATGAAACATTTTAGAGCAAACTGTACTTAGAGAACAGCTATGATTGACAGAAACCCAGGGCCCTTGGTTTTGTCCTCTCCAGTCTTGCTCAGGTGAGTTAGGAGTTCAGTATCCCACCTAGCACTCAGTGAGCCACCAGTGCAGCCAATCAAGCAACTGGAAGTTTTCGCTGACATGTCTTTAACCACTTTTCCTGTAGCTACTTCATTTTTTTCTTCTTTCACAGTCTTTTAATGCCTGCACAATACTTCATCTCTGTTTTGCCCTGAAGATGGAGTGTTTGTCCTAGGTATACTTATTACTGGAGTTTTTCCAGCTGTGGGATGCTGAGTTTAGAGATCCTATTGCAGTTAAAAATAGCTTACAGTCTGTTAGAGTGTAAAATATTCTGACTAGATAGTTACTGATTTATTGTTGCCAACAGTGGTTTTCTAATACCATTACTATAATTTCCAGTGAAAATTCCATTTACAGCACGCTATGTTTGGACTCCAGGTAGATGAAAGTTAGTAATTTAGTGCTGTGAATGTGCCTCACCATTCTAATCAACATCTTACTTGTTACAGGCCTTCTTTCTTTCATTCTTTCTAGGAAAAAAAAAAAATCCCAGAGAAACAATTGCCACGTATTTTTTAGAAGAAAGCAAATGAGAGGACTTCAAGTGTTACACTACATATATCACATAAATTATCCTCTATTCTTAAAACAAACTGTGCACTATAATTTAAAGCCAACATGCAGTCACCTATTTTCCATCGCTGCTGAACTGGATTACCACCTGCCTTGACTCCATCCTTTGGAAGGCTGCCAGCATTGTTACAATTTAATGCTATATCCCACTGTGTCAGGAAAGACATGCCTCCCCTGTCTCACTGTCAAACAAGTGCTTGTCAACATCCCTTAATTATTGCTATTATTAGGAATGAAGGTTAAATACATGTGCTTTGTGAATGGTAATTTCTATTGTCTGGTTTAGTTTTGTTAGGTTCAGTTGTGCTACTAGGAAATAAAGATTTAATTGAAAGATGATTTTAGAGTCAGGTCTCTTAGTTTATATATCATTATTTGTAGTGATTTTTGTGCAAACTGTGTTAAAATTTACATTCCAAAATGCTGGTATAAGAGAGGAGAACAGAAGTTCAGGAAAAATCTCTCTCAGTAAACAGAAAATAAATGTCAAATCTCCAGGACATTAAACAGGCAAAGAAGGATACCAGCAACATTTTCTTCTCAGACAGGATGAAGACTATGAGAAAACTGGAAAGTGGACATAGCTCCATTTACAATGTCTAGTTTCTGGGTTGTTTCTCTGCAGAAATACAAAGGGAAAATGGAAATTCAAATCCATCCAAAACATTTCAGGAATTTGAAAATAAAGTAAAATCTTCTATAGTAATTATCTTCCAGGCTTATCACCAAAATAGCCATAACATTATGTTAATTTTTTTTTTTTTTAATCAGGAATGTGTAGCTGACTAGACAGTGGCTAGTTTAAAGGATATAAGAAATAGACATCATTTCATAATCTGTGAATACACAGTATTTAGAATAGATGAATTAGGGAAAACAAATTGAAAGTATGTAGTATTTTGTTAGTTGCTGTTCCTGAAGAATTGTTATCATAGTTATATACTTTGAAATGAGTATCTGCTCATTCTGAAAAACTTTTCGTCATAAATCTGAACAGTAAAACATCTCTAGAATGTTGGGAGTTTCAAAATATTTACATTTGAATACTGATAAAGTCAAGAATTATTGCTAGTATTCAGAATCCTTTATATTCTGTCTGGACAACATATTTTTCTCCTGCAGAAAACAAATAATAATGATTTTGATGCATTAACTCCACTAGCCTATTAGCATATCCCGTAAGCTGGAGTTTAAAATATTAGTATCAATCAAAAATATAACTTTATTCTGGAAGCACTCATTTTCTTCATTTCATTGAGATTTAATCCATCAGTTAATAGTGTTAATAACTCTTTCTTACTTATTCAGTACCAGTGATGTTTCCCTCATTCCTTGTACCACTGAGCATACAACTGTTTTTTTGAAATACAATATCCTAGACTGAAGTCCACCTAAAGCCAAATTGCTGTGAATAGAGCAGAGTTAACACATGGCTTGTGTTACTCAGGGCACTCCTTGTTTTCAACCCATAGTACATTTTCATTGATAGCACTGTATCCTTCAGTCATGGTCAGTCCTTTACAAACTGTAACCTACCATTCATCTCTTTCCAGCTGAGTCAGTGTTTTCCTCTATGTTCATTTATGGACTGATCCTGGGAGGCACAAAGAACCTGTATCTGCAATGAAGTTCATTACGCTTCCTGACAGGATCTGACACTTGATTATTTCTTCCTCTTTTACACATAGGGCATCTGTCTATGCTGGCTCTCATTTTATTCCAGTGGTTTTCTGTAATAATTATTGCCCCTTTTCCTGAATCCTTCTATGTTTAGCATAATATCTTATTTGTCATTTCCAGTTTTAAATGAAAATCTTGAATGACACTGAATATAAAATAGCCTCCAGTATGAAGGCTTCCTGCTAATTCGATAACATCCTGGTTGTGCTTTGTGATTAACCTTCTAGCCAAGAACCTTTTTAAATATACAGTGTTCTTATTACATTTGCATCCACAGTATAAATGGAAAATGCATGATATATGACCTCTTTCCACCTACTGCCCTCACAGAATACTTCAATCTGCAGTTTTCCTAAAACTTATTTTCCACACCTTATACTCAGTTAAATTTCTCATCGTTCAAATAAGTGATAAAAATAAGCCTAAGGTATATGAGCCAGTTGAAAATATTTCCTCTAATAATATAGTATTACTGTTTATCCAAATATTTATTTTCTCCTCTATCACCAAACATTTAGAACCATCCATTGTGATCCATGTTGCTTATTGAATATAAGCCCCAATGGTGAAAGAGCAGAAAGGACCTCACATGAAGGAAGTGGTGTGAGCAGGGCTGCTCTCTGCAGGGTGTGTAGCTGGGAGACAAGGGTGACCCAACCCCAGAGAGGTTGGCCACAGCCTGCAGGACCTGTCACTGGCCTCAGAGCTCCCTGACAGTCCCAGACCAGGCAAGGCACAAGCCAGGGCAATGCCCAGCTGAGGGAGTTGAGTTGGGAGCAAAGCAGATGGAGTCAGGGACAAGGCTGGAGCCTGGCATCCTAGAGCAACACCAAGAGCACTGGCATGGGCTGAAGTGTGGTCCTGAGCAACCATCAGGGAAAGAAAGCCTTAGTGATGTCCTCAGAGCTCTGACAGAAGCTTGGTACTTAACGTTTACCACATTTTTGAGTTGCAGGAGTCCCAGTATGCAATAAAAATATAATACGTGTCATATTTGATATAAAAATGTGTGTTTCCAGATGCACTCTGATTTTATTTTTATGATAGATACATGATATATTGAGCACAAATTTCATTCGATTTTTTGCAGTCCTATTTTTTTCAGTATTTGTATTCAATATCTTTCTCTGTTACACTAGTTATAGAATAGGACAGCATATGAAAAAAACATTTCTTGCTGACAACGTTTTGAGTTCATAGACCTCTACATTAAATGAGTTGCTTATAGAAACCATTGTGATCTATGAGTTAAGCATTCAAATAAATACTTTGTCAACACAATGTCAGTTGCAAACACAGTAGACATCTCTAACAACTCAGTTGAGTCTCAAGTCCTCATGATTATTGTGCTAATAAAGTGCACATTTTCTTATAGAGCATGATCAAATGTCACTAGAATCTCATTTAAAATAGCTGAAATGCCTGTACTTAGGTGTAAAACCTCAATTAGTTTGCTAGCTTAAAACTTTAATATTTAAACATGAAAGATACTTACTCTGTTCTCAGTGTCATACAAATACATTTCTCCAATTTCTGCTCTTTGATGATAAAACAAGTTGCATGGGGAATAGTAGAATTATTAATTTTGAATGCTATATCCCCTTTGCAACAATTATCCAGCAACACCACACCCAGCTGAGAGACCGACTGGATGCTCTCTGAATCCCTTGTGATGGTGCTGGGAGCAGATCACACTCTGCTGTTGAGTCCCCACCTAACCTTGATGTCCTCCCTTTAATTGAAATTTACTGTTTTAGCAGAGCTTTTCCAAAGACTTCATGGACATGTGCAAGGTGAGTGACTGCACTGCTGAGAACAAAGACCATAATGTGGTAGTAGGTAACCTGTTGGGTGCACCTCAGTGACAATTCAGTCACCCCATTTCAGCAGACATGGAAACAAAATATTCTTTAAAAAACATTGCTGTTCATTTTTAGCGAAACATGGAAGTATCTTCTCATTTATGGTTATCTTTCACTCTTTTAATTCTTCCTTTTGACCCCTTTTTAGAAGTCCTTCATATTTAAACATTTCCTGTAAAGAACAACAAGTAAATTTTTAATTTTAAAATTAATTTTAAATTTTTTTATTTTAAAAATTTTTAATTTTTAACTTGGGCTTCAAGGCAACTTTTGCGTACTGTGGGACCAGTCTCTTCTACTTCTATTTTCTTTCTTCAGAATTAGATACAAATATCTTTGGTGTGTTTGCTATTCATGTACAAGTCAGTTCACCATTAACAGTAAGTGAATAAATAAAGGTTGAAAACCTTTTCACTGTTTTATCCCTTTGCTCTACTGCACAACTTATTGTTTAAGAGCTATACCTCCCGCCTCTTTACCTCTCACATAAGGAAAGGCTGAAGAACACTTAGGCAACTCAAGAATTTTTGCAATGACTCAGCAGGCATATTGGCTTTAAGAAGTGTAAAGTTATTATGAAACCAATACTTTCAAGTTCACCATATTTAGCTCATATGCTATTGCGTTCTGATCATTGTAGAATGGAACACAGGAGGAACAGTAAATTTTGATGAATTCAGAAGCTGTGATTATAGTCATTATAATTTAGCATACACCTATTTTTTTCTCCCAAGATGTTTCATAATGCAAAAGACCTTAATTATCCAGCTTTGAATGTTAATTTTTTCTGTGAATATATCCATTCTCTTTAGTAGAATGTATAAGTATCCCTCAGTGAAACTATATGTTCCTACATTAGAAAATACTTCATCTAAGCACTGAGAAGGCTTAATCAATTAGTGTCTTGGATTACTTTGTGTGTTCAGGATTTTGTCAGCACTTAAAATCATCTATTTATCCATGTCTTAATCCACAAATCCATGGTTCATTTTTAAATTCAGGTTCTAAGCTTAATATTTTTCTTCCATGACAGTTTTTGTTTCATCATGAAAGTTCTGTGACTTTGGTAAACTGGTCCCAGTATCTTACAGTTAAACTTGAAAATCCTTAATAATAATGATGTTATTGTTATTATTACAGATAGTCTAACTACTAAGATGAATTCTTGGTGTTCTAAAGAGACAGAGCCAGAGACTGTGCTGCTAAAGGACGTAAAATTTCAGGCTCAGTTCCATTAACATCCATTTATATCTGCAAGATCTAACAGAATTTGAAAACTGAGTTGGAGTTGACAAAGAAAAAGCTGGAGAAAGGAGGTCTGATAGTCTACTGGTCCATTACTTCCATTTAGTCAGCTGTCTCTGGAGAATCGGAAAACTGGCTGTTGTAATAATCATCTTATACTTCAGTGGAATTCTGAGTAACTGATTGCCTGGGAGACTCATGAATTATCGCTTAACAGATGTTTTGTATTTGTGCAAATGCACTTGCTTTTCATTTAAAAGTAGCAATGTCACTCTCGTTTGTAAGGTCTGTGTTTTTATCAATGTTAAAAACAAGAAAAAAATATGAATGCTATTTAGCCTATGACTGAGCATATAAGACCTAAAGTAACCTGATTCTTTTGGCATCAAAAAGAAGGAAATTTTCTTTTCTTTGCAAGAGAGTAATTGTATTTCTCTGCATTGGTCTCATACAACTGACACTGGAGGAAATGGCCATATGGTTGCCATCACCACAGTAGGGAATTGCCATATCAGTCATCAAGATAACTCATCGAGGTACAAGTCAACTCAGGTATGAGGCAGCATGGTAGTAGCTACTATACAGTGTGGTGATGGACTTTTTAATGTAGAGTTTTAATTTATTTATATAACTGCCTACATAAATAATTATGAATAGATTTTTTTTTCTTCAGAAGACCTTTTCCACCTTCAAAGGAAAGATTTTTGTAGATAAACACTCTTAACAGGCAAGCCCTAAACACTCACAAGGGCCTGTATCTCCAACTGTATTTCTTACTGGGTAGGATTTTCTTCACTGTTTTGTCACTTTAGTGACACTATTAGCCACTGCAAGAAATTCTTTGGTCAATTACACTGAACAGGTTGGCAGCTGCTAATCATGTGCTTGATTCAGCAAAATGAAAACTTGGGAAATTTGGTTCTAAAGTGAAGATTATTTTTTAGTCAAGATGTATAGTTTATTCTGTCCATAATGCACCTTGTCTAGAGGGTCTCTATACATTTTTATAACAAAATCCTTTATTCTGAGGTAGATTTTCTGTTGAAGGTATGACAGTATTCACACATAGACTCTACATGGAGGCTTGACATTTCTAGACCTGCTAAGGCTGCAGAAGGGTATGCAGGCTGCAAACACATGAAAATTCTCCAAACATGGAAACAGTACAACTGGTCCTTCTCACTCTCACTAGATGGTGCTGCAGAGTAGTTTTCTGAAAAATAAATAAATAAATAAACAAATAAACATAAAAAAACCCCAAATTGTTCCCAGAAATCGCTGGTTTACATTTCACTTTCATAACTGTTAAAATAAAGAAACAATTATTAGAGGGGGAAGAAATCATAGGCGATGTAGGTGTAATGGAATTTGAATTCACAAACAGTCCAGATGTCTAAACTCTAGTTCTTTACAGAATGTATATATCAACTAGATTGTAACTTTGGAAATTAGAATACTAGGATTGCAATAAGAATGTTTCAGGATAAGTTTGTGTGTCTTACAGTGCTCTACCATGGCACAGTTTGTTCTGTCTTTAAATACCCAAGCTGGGGTCCTTGTAGAAGACTTCAACAGCATGGTGTGTTACAGTTAGGTATGTGGGATTCACAGTTAAGTTTTCCTGTAGGCTTTCTTTCAGATTCCTCTCTGGAATCTCTGACAGGCCCAAACTAAAGTTCAGTAACCATAAGAACACAAAATGCTTCCATTCAGAAACAGGAGGAGAAAGTGCCTTCTGCTGAAAGGCTTGAACAGGTTGCCACCAACTGGGGGGCGAAGATATCCTGCCTTCAACCTGAGCAGGTGCAAGGGAACATGAACTTCCCCCTTCCAGAATGAGACAGGCCAGGGAAGGCAAAGGGGTAAAGGAAGAAAACACTTGTCCCACTGCTGGGGTCGCATCAGTGTACAAAGGACTTGTGAGGGGTGGGAGACTAAGCACAAAATATAGCTTTATGTTGTAGTTTATTGGTGAGAGTATTCACAAGTGAGAAATTTGAGGAAAAGAAGAATAATTTTGAGCTCTAATTCAAACACTTTTATGCTATTTTCATTAAATGGTCTTAAGTAAGTATGGAAACTGCTAAGGAGGATGACTAGAGTTCAGGTTTTCTGGAGGAGTTCCTCACCACTGATTGTACATGCTCAGGTTGCTTCTGGTGCTGTCACTTGTGTTCTCTTCCCTGTCTTGCTGATGCATCCCAGGAGCAAAAAGTTGATTTCCGCCTTTTCCAATAGGGTTGTGAAAGGAAAGGAGAGCCTTGAGACTCACGTATTAATTTCCATAGACCTGTCTAATGCAGGGCTACAGGTGAACAGACAGGGGAATTCTGAGATAGACATCTTTTTCCTTAGCATTTCTAATGATTGTTTTCCCTGTTTAACATGCTAAGCATGTTCATCACATTCTGTGGTCACTAACTAATATACAATAGGCAATACAAGTATTTCACTCATCTCAATTCAGTAACTGGAACCTATAAGAAAAATAACTGAACTCATGTGAAATTCTGGTGAGAAGACTTTAGTTGAAACACTAGAAAAGAAATCCTGGCTGTAAATTGTATTTATCTTTGAATAAGATTCCCAAAAGAAAGAAAGCTATCTATTACCTCCCCAGTCAACTTTTAAATACATTAAATTCATTAGAAAAGCACTGTGTCTTTTTTTTTTTTCTGACACCTGTTAAGTCCTAACTGTTCTGAATACAGTTTACTTTACATCTCAGTTGTGACTCTCTTTTTATGCTTGTGTTGTTTAGGACTTTTTCACTTCGACAAACAGAGAAATAAATATTAATAAGCTATCTAACATAACTATTTAGTAGCCATCTGTCTGTCTACTGAAATCTTCTCTATTGAAATCAGGGTTAAAATCAGTTTAAGAAAAATTGACAATATGTCTTAATATTTGTGGGAGGCTAAGTATTAGGAAATAAACTGCCTATCTTTGAACTGGCACACAGGGGAAAAATCATACATCCTTGCACATACAATAACTATACAAATGCAAACACAATGCAGACATATGTAAAGCAGATGCACATATGTCTGGTGTAAGAATGACACAGAGAGGTTGATTTCTCCCCAATGCCTGTTTTAAATCTGATTCCATTAATTGCCAGCTGTCTTTGAGGGGGAATAGGGCTGTCAATGGAAATGGCAAAAACAGATTCATCTCTTGATTTAATAAGGTTGGTACACATAGTAACACATAGTTTGTGCTATGTGTTTATTCATGCACTTTTCTAATTGGTCAGTTCAAATTGTAGAAGATTATATAATTTTAGTTAAATCATATGGAGGAAGACACTAAATAGAGAGAAGAAGATAAATTATTAATTTATGTTTTATTTAAATGCACCAAAATGTACTTAGATATTTTGAAATGTTTAAAGTTCAAATGAAAGACAAATGAGAAATATTTTGATTTTCTCTTAACTCCAAAGAGCTATCACACACTGGAGTCTGGAACACAAAGCAAACTACATCATATGTAAACTAAAATAGACAGAGCACATGTTGACGTAAGGTGACTAAAAGGAGAAGGAGCTTAAAAAATTATAAATTATTACTTTAATTGGCTTAGTGAAAAAGTTGCATATTCTCCTCAAATTCGAACACTAGCTTGATTTTATGTGAAGCCAAAGAAGATCATAAATATTCTGTCTCCTAGAGCTGCATCCAAAAAGACATCCAGATATTTTCTGAAATCTATAGAAATAAGGTCATGCTTCAATGACCATATATTTAATCCTACTGCAAAACTGTTCAGTAGGAATACAAGTCTTGGGTCCTGAGCAAGATATTTGGCTGTTGCTTTGTGTACAAAATCCCTGATTTAAGCTACAGACAAGAGATCTTGATTCATGTGATGAAAACTAAGTCAGATCTACCCTGTCAGCCCTCTAATACAGTTAGATATATAACATGCTTAACCTGCAATTATGGAAGAAAGGAAGAAAGTCACTCAATGATGTCTGTTGTGTGCGTCTGAGAAAAAGTCAAGGTATCAAGAACATGTCTGGCCACAAAAGTTTTTGTCCTTTCACTTTTGTCAGTTCCTTCATTTGTATGGTATTTTTAATCTTCCTTGTACATATAGAAGTGGAGCTTCATTTGAAATACCTATATCTCTTCATTTGGAAAATTTTCCCCTGTGAGAAAAGTATTTCTATTCTATGGACTGTTGCCACTTTATGCAAGATATTCTTCCGGGTTAGTAGGGAGCAGTACTGTAATACAGTTGGTCTTGGAAAGTGACAAAGTTAAAAATTTCCAAGATACTTTCCAGTTAAGTAAAAAAAATAAATTATGCAACTGTGAAACATTATTCTATTCTATATGCTCAACCTTCTCAGTGAACTACTGGGATTTTAAAGTGAGGTTTCAGAAGCAGTGAAGTCTACTGTATGATATTTAAGAATATTTGATAAACTCATGAGAATTTAATATCCAGAAGATACTTAATATTTTGTGCATTATTTTTGGGTTGGATGACATTTTTCTTCACTTTCATCAGATGAAAAGGAAAAACAATTTCAAATATCAGGATTTAAATGCCTCGTCCCTCATGTTCTTGACATGTCTATGTAATTTTCCTCCTCACTATTTGCCTGTTGCTATGCTCAGTGATGATTAGTAAGTGTAGCAGAGTAACATTTGTCTAAAATGAAATTATGAAGAATCTGACAATTTCATTGTCACTGATATATTTCAAAAACAGTTGTCTTTTTAAACATTCAGCAGCACCTTCTTTGAACCATTCAGATTTTCTGCAGATCTGAACTTTGCCTTACATTTATCCACACAAATATGGGAGTAAGGGACATATTTTTTATTTTAAATGAGGTTTCACAATTGCATGGCTACTTGAAAATTCCCATTTGTACAGCTATAAAATTGCAATACATAAAATGCTCTAGCAATAAACTAATTAACTGGGTATAATTTCAATCTTGATATGTTCTTAATTTTATCTAAAAACATTACTGAAAGTGCAGATTTCTGCACAAAAATCTGTTTATGTCTTGGCAGAATGAAACGTCAAAAATAAGAATTTTGCTTTGCTGTGTGGCAGGCAGGTTTTGGTATAAACAGGGCGTTCCTTTTCCATATCCTTCTTGAACAGAGCAGGGTTTGACACCATTGATGTGCACAGCTGCGTTCAACAGTCCTTGATGTCAATAGGACCTTTTCCATGTACTTAAATGGATATAGGAAGAAGAGGACTGGTTACATATTTACAGGATATATCCTGTTAAATGACCAAAGAACGATTTACCATCTGTTTTGCAGGATACTGGCTTTTTCTTCTAAATTATTTATTTTCTAGCCGTGTCACAGCTTTAGGACAATTACCTAAGGGTTCACTGCAGTGCCTGCAGGCCATGACATACGCCACAGGATTCCCCCATAGACATTCTGTGGGCAGAGGCTGTACACAGCATAATTGGGCTGCACTGAGTACCCTGCCACAGCAAATTACCCAGGGAAAGTGTTGAGCTTTCTCTACCACCTTTAAGAGTAAGATGTCTCTAAACAAAGACCAAGGCACTGTGTAAAGGCAGTGAGAACTCTTAATTTGAATTTCCCAACTGACTGTTAAGAGACCAAAAACTACAAATCATGAGTTCATTACACAGCTTTTGCCAGAATCAGTGTATTGACTTTAGAGGAAGTATAAGAGACTCAACTGCAACTAACTCCTGGAGCAGTGGTCCTGCCAGGTCAAACCCAGTATGTCTGAGTTTGGAACTGTCTGCCTCTACTCATCTGCATATGCATTTTAAGAAGGCTGCATTCTGCAGTTGTAAGAGTTCATTAAGTCACTAAAGCATCGGCATTTATTTGAGAAGAGTGGGGAAACTGCAAGTAAACTTTTGACAGGAAAGCACAAATATGAGAAAATTGAAAACCTGCTAAATTAGTGATGAGTGGGAATGGAATGTCTAACATCCTTAATGTGAGCAGGGTTTGTTGTTTAAGTCTCTCTGTGACTCTTACCCAATAGTAATGCCTCATTTCTCACTGAAGTGTGTCCTGTAGGTTTGTGTGTCTCAAAACACCAATTTAATGATTCTGGAGCAACCACGGGCACTGACCAGAGCTTTTGGACTAGCTGTAGCAATCATGGTAGCCTGAGGTAAATGCATTAATTGCACTCCAGCATTGCCTGATAGTACTCCATTTACTACAAAATGTAGTTTGGTCTTTGATCAGTGGAAGGAAGAGATAAGAAAAAGAAACAGAGAAAAGATGGATCCTTGTTATGAGGTAGCATTTTTCTTTCTTATCCTTACTGCTTTTATCCAACAAGTAGCCCCTGAGCCTGAAAACAATGCTCTCCAAATGAGCAGATCATTGCTGAATGATTGTGAATTACGACAAATTGTTAGCCCATCAGGAACTAGATACTTTTCCTGTTTTGCAGAGTTTGTAAAGCATAAAATCCTGAAACCTAATGTTTCCTTGAGAGAAAAACATCATCATTCCGGAAGCAGACATGCTTGTTTTCTGTCATTAAAATGGTCTGGAGAGAAAAAATTTAATTGTTCCTGTCTCTTCAGGTTTAAAATAGATTTCTGAAGTTGTTGGCATAACCTGATTCACCTTTGTATCATTTACTGTCAGAAGAATATTACCTTCCAGAGCAAAGTTCAACTTAGAGAACATTACAATGAGAAAGGCAAAAGATTAATGCACAAACTTTTTCTCCCTTTTTATTCTATCTTGAACTGACTGGAGCTTTGCTGTGTTTTCAAAGATACTCAGATACCTAGAAAAACGAAGCACTAATGTCAAAACAGCATGGAAATCTTTTCTTTGCTCATCTTCTCTCTACTTTTGTAGACTTTTGGTGTTTTATCTGTTCTGTGTTGTCTACTATTCTCTTCAAAATAAACAGAGGGGTCGATGGTTTTTTTTAATCAAATGTGCATGTGTTTTCAATCATCCTTTTTATTTACCCTGCAGTTATTCTCACAGAGTCTCTGTCAAGGAGAGGACTTGTCAGTCTCCTTGACCCCTACAGAGGTGAAGGAGATACCAAAAGCATCACTCAGACTCCTCACTAGTGACTTATCCAAAAAGAGGAGAGATGAGAACTACAGTCCTCTGCTTATAAAAGATAATTTGGAAGGATGGGGTTAGATGGTAGGTCTAAGATGACAAGCACCAGAAGGATATCACAGGACTTTAGTAGCCTCTCTTGAAATCACAGAACAAGGTGAGTGGAGTTAGTGAGTCAATAAAGTTCCTGAGTTCTTCTACCCGTTTTGACCACTCTTGAGTCAAAGCCATGGAAAAGTCAACTGTACTTAAGAAAGTTGTTGCAAGACTTCTGCTGAATAAGTTATACTTTAAAGTTGAAAACCTAACCATTTCTGTTTGATAATTTCTGTTAGAGTCTGTGGCAGACAACTTTGTGATGGTCTGGAGCTCTTAATGTTTTATAAGCCCTGTCCATTAGTAATCAGGAAGGTGTGAAATGGAAAATATATAATCTCTAATGCTAAAAAGAAATTCTTGGTTGTGGTTAAAGGTGAAAATTCTGTTTCTTATTTATTCTAAAACTCTTTTCCATGGCCTAATAATTTTCCTGTTCCTCAAAGTGAAGCAAAACTGAGTTTGCTTTCATTTTAAAACTGTTTGAATTACCGGAGATGTAAAAGGAGGACATGATGTAGACAAAAACTAGGAACAAAAGGAGAGATACATAAAAAATGTAGGTTTGACAGCATTTCCTTTTACTATATGTGACTTCTACATGGTGATTTGAGAGGACTCATAACTTAGGTTTGTCATTGATGTTCCCAGTTCACTTTAAGCAGAGAGTGAAGCTGAGTGGGATCTGGTGAGATGAATATACCAAGCAGAGCCACTGCCTAACTTGTACCTCACATCTCCAGTGGGGCATGCCTGTAGCATTGAGCAGGATAACTGTACAATATTGTGCTCAATTTCCCCTCTTGTCTTAGGTGTTTTTGTTACATGTTTGAATTTAGATGGTCAGCTTACCTAAATATTTATCTCACCTATCCTGTTCTCTAAAAAACTTAAGTAATAGTCTGACAGATGAAGGACTTGATCAGGAAAATAAGGATCTTGGTGCCTTCTCTTTCAGTGCTGTTACATTGTTTATGTGTGGGAGATGTTCAAAAGGGAACAGGATTTCCACTTGCTACATGAGTGGTCCAGTAACTAAATAGAAACACGGGCACCATCTCACCTACATTCTCCTTCTCTGCATACCATTAATTTTAATTTCCTTTCTTCATTGTAATATTGGCTAAAGAGAAGACTAAAGAGATTGACTAAAGAGAAGTAATGTTAAACAAGTCACTTCAAGCCTGATCTTTAGGATATGGAAAGGCTAAGGATAGTCAGGACAGACCAAAATGAAGACTTGCATAATGTATAACTTTACATATCTTGGGTGAACTATCAACTACTAATTTCATTTTCTGAAACATGGGTTGCCATTCTCGAGATGTGCTTTTCAATGCTTTTTTAGAGCTAAGTGTATAATAGATAAATTCTAGAAATCCCGTCAAGCCAGGATTTTCATAGAATATAAATATAGCAACCTTCAGTCCAAAAGTAAGATTCATATCATGCAACTTAAGATGCTACAATATGGGTCTATATAAAGCTACTTGTCTAATGTTGAAGATAAGTCACTGGAATCAGTGGAGAACAGAGACAAAACCACCTAGTCTTGAAATTTGACTCAGACATTTAAGGAATTGTGCTGGTAAAACCTTACTTTGTGTGGCTGAGCAAAGCTTTTGTGGAATCCTAATCTTTCACTTAGAAAGTTGAATATCACGTTATTCCTAGTAAATTTTAGGAGACTATCAAATTTCTAACCTGCTGAAATCTAGCAAACTGACATGTTTAAAAATGTCAATATCTACTTTTTGCTAGTTTTTTGTATTCTTATTCTCAGTGGAAAATAGAAGCAGCTTACCTATCATTTTAAACACATACATGTCACAGGTTAGGTGCACAGGCATTTGGGAGTTTCTCCGTGTCTTTCCATTCCTTGTAGACATCATAAATAACTGATGTATATACAGTTATAAATATATACATTTTGCATGGCAAAAAATTATTGTAATGAATCTGAATTCTGTGTTCTGCCTTCAGCAGTCTGTGAGCTAGATCTAACCTCAAAGTCATGTGGCAGTGGCTACCATGCCAAAAGGATCAAAATTTTAAGCTCTGCTGAGTGCCAAAGTTTATTAACTTGGGCTTGTTGCCACACTGACACAAATATACAGCATCTGGCCAACTGAGAGGGCAGGCAGGGAATATTTAGATCTGCCTTCAGAAGGCTTTGCTGACATACTCCTTAAAGTGTTAATGAGAATGCATGGGTGGCTGTGTCTTTAGCTCTACATCACTGGAGTTAGGGCTGTGGAAAGAGTATATCCAAGTGCTTTAATGAACTGGGTGGGAGAAGTGGGAAATAACTGACCTTCAGTCCATGACAGAAGGAAGGTAGACTAAAGAAATATATGACTAGGACTGCTGTTATTGCATATTTCCTAACCCAAGATATGTCACTACTTAGTGTGGTGCTTTGGAATTTGGGATGATCATGAATGTCCTAATCAGTGCAGGACTACTTTTTCATTTACTGTGGTCAGGGTACTGCAACTTTCATGTACAGGCCTTGCCACCACACACCCATATCTATATTGTTTTGAGATTAATGTATATAACTCTGTGTAGAACTGCCCACTTGGAAAATAAAATGAGGCAGAGGATGAATGATATTTGTTATATAAGGTATGATTCTAAATCTTTATTCTGTAGGTTTGAAACACAACATATGCTGTACTATACGATAATATACATACTATTATAAAGTGTGTCATAAACAAAGTCATTTGTAATTTGGGGAATTTTTAGACCTGAATAAATGCTATGTTACTGAAGATAAATGAAAGTCCTTGTTAATGGGGTACTATATTGTTTTGTCATATGCTAATTGTTAGGTATGTACAAATTGTTATCTTTTATGTCATGTATTTTAAAGTAATCCAGAATAGATGGTTAATAAATCAAATACAGCAGCAAGTGCATTTTGAATACATGAATGTAATGCTTGCATAACCCTCTGCCATAAAGCAACTTATAATATACCAAACTCTTCTTCAGGAATTCTAGTAATTTATCAAAATGAAATAAACTGCTTTATCAAAGTAAGTAAGTGCAACTGAATCGTGAAAAGGAGTTTCTTACAGGTCAAGAAAGTAAAATAACTTCCAAGAAAACATTATTGAAATCTGTTTCATTACTTCCTAGTCTTGAGCTTGTATCCCCAGCTACATATTTGGACTTTGCTGTCAACAAAAGCTTATTCTTTCAACTAGATACACATAGGCATTTATAAAAACCTATTCAATGTGATTGCTTTACGTGTTTATAAATCTCATTTAAATCATCCCTTCAGTCATTTAATTTTCTTGTAAGTTTTCATTTCTTTAAATTTCTTCCAATTTTAAAATTTTTAAATGCAAATATTTGTGAAAACCACTGTTTCTCCTACATTATTGGAAAGTAATTTTATTTTATAAAATATATATATTATTCCTTATGTTTCATACCTATATGTGTCTGATATACTCCTAGGCTGATTTAGAGCTTCATTATTTATAATTAGGAATCAATGAGAGAATCTGCATTTAATTTTCATTTTATTAGACTTTCACTGAATCTATTTGGTAACTTTTTTGGATATGACTAATCCAAACTTGTGTCAGCATTTTATTTCTCAGAGTTTTTAGAGGAATATTATTCCATATGATACAATATAAAAATCTCTTGTATAAAAGCACTTTCATGTCAGTATTGAAATAAAGTCAGTGTTTAACCATTCAGACAGAGAAAAAAGAAATCTCTTCTTTACTGAAAATATGAGTAAACTGTGCCACTTTAAAATCCCGAGTATGGAGAGCACAAGCTTTATTTAAAGGTTAACAAAAGGTGTCAGGTTAAATTGCTCAGACACATATTAGGAAACAAGAAGAGTCAGAAATCTCAGCTCTCAGACCCCCTGCTTGAACCACTAGACATAGGCTCACCTTTAGTTCAAATTTCTGTCAAGAAGTTCTTGTGTCTGTAATTAATCTTTCCTTTAACACAGAAGAAACTCTCTATAGACACCTATGATTTATTTCTTGAATTCTCACCTTCTGACCCTTTCCTGGAGGTCCTTTGTAACTTGAAATAATTTCACTTCATGCACCAAAGACATCATTGCATTTCTTACTGATGAGATGTCATATACTTACAGGCACTAGTAATTTCTTACATGGCACGGCTCAATAGGACCTAGCAAAGTGAAAAAACAAAATGTAATTTCTAGTCTTCAGTAACCTTATAAGCAAAGGCATTTCTGTATATAAAATCAACCTTATAAATAAATATGTATAGATCTTTACATATTGATGACTAAAATTAAAAAGAAAACTATAAAATTTGCAGTGTATCATTTGAAATCATAGTATAAACATTTTGCAATGTAAGACATGACTGAGAATATTAACACTGTGTACATATACCTATATTTGGTGCTATTCAGCTGCTTATGATCCTGAGAGCTGATGGCTAAAATAAAAAAAATTTGGAGAGTTTCTGAGGTATGTATAAGGAAGTTGAAAGCTCCAGACAGCTCACAAAAATCTGTGTCAGTGTCAGGCTGACCTTTGCAAAGGACTAGATTTTGCTAATGCAGTATCTAAAATTTGCATGGAGAGGTTAAGTTTTCCAAATCAAACTTCAAGTTGTTGGCAGGGCAATTCTGGGGAACTCCCTTACAGCTGTTTGTACCAGACTTGGCCTGTAGTATATGTTGAATAAAGAACTACAGTTTCCACTGCAGCTTTCAGACAGCAAATGTTCACTATGTCAGAATTATTTATAATGTACTAAAGCCTACTTAATTTATGTGGTGCTGTTCTTGATTCCAAAATCTCCATCACATAAAATGAATGCAACCATTCATAATAAAGTAGATTTCAGGAGTAATTTTCTACCAGCCATGAAATCTTTAGAATATCCCTCATGTATAAACTGATCTAACAAAAAGAGAACAAAACTAAATTTGCTTTAAACTACAGTATACTTTCCCAAAATGTAGCATAGCAACAATAATACCTTACTGCTCTAAAGTATCTGATCAAATCAGAAGGTTGCAATTATCTTAGATGTTGAATCAATAAAAAATAGTTATTTTAAATAAAAATGAACACTTTTGTCAAGAGTGATTCAAAGCAAATTAGAAGGGAGACGGTTTTAACAGGGATAATTCCAGAGGATACTGGCAACATGATCCATGATTCCAGGATCAAATTTATAAAGCTGTCAAGTAAGCAAGTAGCACATTGAGGTGTGGTTTTATTTTGTACGTGGTTCCTAAAATGTATTTCTTGAAGGCCTTATGCTCTCATTTTACTTCTTATTGCTGAAGATAGAAACTGAATGATGAATTAGAGAGAATGTACATTTCTTGCTCTGTTTAAGAGTCAAAAACATTCACTATTCATGCATTCTTAATTCATTAATCTATCTGGATACTAATTTGCATGCGTTGTTCAAGGGGAAAAATCTAGTTAGTAGTGTGTCATTATTTTTCTAAAGGTGCATGAATAATTTGTGGTGATTGAATTCCTGCAACAAATTAATTTTTTTTTTGTCTGTTACTAAATGTCAAGACAAAGTCACAATTTTAGATGCAATATCTGGCAAAAATATTAGCCTCATTATTTTTCCATCAGTAGTTCCTTTAATATTCAATAGTCAGATTTGGTTGGAGGTACCTGATCAAAGAAAAGGTCATAAAGTTTTGTTTTCCCTCCATAAATGAAGAAACTGTACTGTGCCTATCATGTCACTTCTTCTTATGTGATAGATATGTGGAGTTGTAAGGTGTGTGCTGTCACATTTTTAAATACAATGATTTTGCTCTGATCTTATTGACTAAAGATGGAAGAGCTGGAGCAGAATAAAACATAATTGTTTCCAGTTTCCAAGGATTCAAATGGATTTCCTCCATGCAAATAAAGACTTATTCCATAATACTGAATTTTCAGATCAGGAAGAACAATCTCCACCACCACTCCTGAAATGTAGGCAGTGTATTTGAAGATTGTTATAGACACCATTTAGATTAATTAATATTTTCACAGTGGTAGTACCATGAGCTTATTATATAGGTAACATTTCTGAGAGTAACACAAAAGTCCCATCCCCAGAAAAAACACAACTGCTTACAAAAATTGAATTCTGCAATGAAAATCACTTATCAGGAAACACATTGGTTTGTATTCCTGACAAATTTTTTCAGTGAAACTTTCAAACCCTAAAATTGTGGCAGTTTTATCTCACTAAACAAAGCTGCAAAACATGGAAAATTGTGGAATAAAAAAAACAAAAAACATGCTACAGGCACCTCTTTCCTCTTCTGAGATCTTTTGCAAGTAAAAACAAACAAACAAACAAACAAAAAATCATGATAAGAGTAGCCAGATTTTGGGTAGAGTGTTGAGCTATTAAGTAGCTAGTCAATTCAAGACTCATGTAAATAAATTTCTCAAGGATTTATACATTGTTGTTCCCTAGAGACAAAGCTGGTCTTCCTAATCAAAAAGCATAGATGTGATTTTACAACTTCATTATGGAAATGGCTGTGGTTCCCACTGTAATTACTGCTTGTTCTTTCATAGACATAGCTTCCAAAAGGCTTTATAGAAAGCTACTTCATACACTATGTAAGGAAATTACACTTTTCTTTATGTGTTCCCATGTTCTCAGTTGGGTAATTACTTTCACATCATGGGGATTGTAAGGTGTCAAACATATTATTTTTTACAAAAGGCAGAAAAAGAAAACAAGGAGAAACGAAATAAATCTATTGGTATAGCCATGTTATAAATGCTCACATTACCCCTAATGGCTTTTAGTGCATTAAGCTAAACCCACTTTTTTTTTTGCTACTCTTCATGAAACTCTCTTGGGCTTTATAAATACCTGCTCCCTTAGATAGACTTCCCTATGATCCTGGGCTTCAAAGCCTGGTTTTATGAGGAAACCACACTGTCTCCCTGTCTCAGCGTGCAATCTTTCCTGTCACCCGCTCCGGGGGCCGGCTAAGCGTGGCTCACTGCACACAGATTGTTTGTGAAGCTGCCAAACGGAAGCCAGCAGCTCAGTTCAGCTGAAAGAGATAAAAACAACATTATTTCATAGCTATAAAAAAATCACAATAGACTTGTAAATGGTGCCTTGTACAAACAGGGTTTTTCTTCAGTAAAAGAATAGGTCCTTCAACGAAGACTGAGACATCTGTATTGTTCATTCAACTGTTGCGCAATGAGTTGCTATTAATAGTTCTGTATTAGAAAATCTTGCTATAAATAACATCTGAAATCTACTCCTATAGCACCCTTTGTCCTTCATTTGCCTTCTTTGGAATATTTGTATATTTACCATGAAAAAGAGAACAAAACAACTTGGGATAAAAAAGGGTTTGACTATATTGAATGATTCAGTTCCTCGGATGGCTTTCACTTTGTGGGAGGAGGAGAAGGGAGAAGAAAGATATAAACAATAAACATCTCTCTGACTTTTCTCCAATATTCTATCTAGACTAACAGGCAAACAGACACAGCTTGACAGACAGATGATTGTCTTATCAACTGAAACCAACTTGGAAAGAGTATATCCAATCCTCCTAAAATAGCTAATTAATTGGGAACTAGTCCCTCTGTTCTCTTGGTATGGGAACTTTTCACAGCAGATGGTCTGTTCCATGATACAAACTGTGTATTAGTTTTCACATCTTCTAAAATGGAAGTCACTTAACAAGCCCTTCCAAATGAATGGTACCAGTAGAAAAGGTTGATGGTTTATCTCACGAAGTAAAGATTTGACAAGGGTTTTAAAAATTTCAATTGTAATTTTGAGTCTTTTAGTTTGCGTAATGGTTTTTTGTTGCCTTTTCTTATTTTTTTTTTTTTCATTTCTGAATCTGAGCTATAGAGTTTGCTCTTCTCTGCTTTTATTGACAGTAATATTTTTGCTAGGGTGAAGCTAAAGGGACTATATAGTGTCTGTTAGTGGTTATTAATCTGAAAGCAAAATTCTTACTGAATTTTAAGTTGATTGTACCTTCTCCACTGTGTGTCTCAAAACAGGCTAGATTTTTGTAGTTGAGAACATAAGAATGTGACTACTATTCTTCACAGTCTTTAGAATAAAGAATTGGAAGGAAACTGTTTCATTTGGGAGAAGGAGGATTTCCTTGATTTTTTGTCTTCATTCATATACAATGCTTATTCCACCTTTCACTGTTGAATTGAACCTGGCTTTGTAGATTTTGGTTGATGTCTCACTGAAGAAGCTCTCCATAAAATTAACACCAACTTGTGCTGCAGCTGCTTGTCACAGCTGGTTGTTTGATGTTTTGGTGGGGTTTGGTTTTGTTTTTTTTTGGGGGGGGGAATAAGATACTCTTTTATTCCACTTCATTCCATTCCGATGGTTTCCTACATCCAGGGCCATAAAAAGTTTTACCATTTTTAATCATTCAGTGGTTTTATACCTCACCACAGTCCCTCCAGGTGTCTCTGCTGTGCTCCTAGAGGAAGTGTGTTTGTATAAGGGTAACAAACTTGAGAAAAGTTATATACTTCCTGAGCTTCCTTTTTAGACTATGTATGGCAAATAAAAATCATCTAGGTATGAAATCCCACAATGGTACAACAATGCACTACTCAGCTAAATCCTAGGCTTTCAACCTGGTTTTGTAAGATGTCTCACTTGCAGAAGTGTAAAAAATAATGTTAAAGCAAAGTAGTAATAGGGACAATATATGTGATTTAATCTCTTATGCTTTCAAGTGATTCAGCTTGCAAGCAGCACATTTCTGTACAGCAGTATTTCTTTTCCTGACATTCCATAGTGTATATGCGTATATGTGTGCACACAAGTTCTTGTGGAAACAAGGTTCTGAAATGCTCCAGTCTGCACTGCAACTCTGTGGTCCCAAGATCATCTATAACTCAAGTAGATGATGAAATCCCAATTCCTCCTTTTCACATTTTCCTCAGTTAGCTGTTATGCACAGCCAGTAATGTACTGGCAGTCTATAGTCCAGTAGTTCAATATTGTTTATGCAACATATGTGTCCAAGTATGTGCTTGTCCTTAGGCAAGGCCTTTGTTTGATTGAGTGAACATGATCAAGAAGTAGCTGGTGAAAAGAGACCACACCAGCAATGTTTTGCCCAGCAGAAATAATCAGGTGTTCAGTGAGGTTTTGTTTTTTTTTCATGTGAGACAGACCTTCAGATGTGAATAAATGCTAAACGCAGTATCTTTGGGAGCTTTGGCCTTTTCATAATTAACTATTAGTGATGTGAAGTTAGATCAAAAAGTTATATTTGCTCTTTCTTAATTTAAAGTAGATATATGACAACGTTGAATAGCCTTTGGCCAGACCTACTGTTAACAGAGATAACTCATAATAATTATTGTAATACATATGAGTTTTCTAGCAAAAGAATAGAATTTGCCACGCTGTGTGTGATGACAGAGGAGCATGTTCAAGTTTAAGTGTTATTTTGAAAGTATTTTAATATTCCAGTTCTTGAAATTAATACTAGATTTTGAGTTTTCCCTCTTATCTAGTTCATCCAGAAGTTTGTGTTCATGCTTAAAAAAATAGCATCCTGGGATGCACTAGAGTGCAGCAGACTGAGGGACGTGACCCTGCCACTCTAGTCAGCCCTGGAGAGGCCACATCTGGAGTGCTGTGTCCAGCTCTGGGCTCCTCAGGACAGCAAAAGCATGAAGTCCCTGGAGTGGGTCCCGTGGGGGGCCACAAAGACAATTAGGGGACAGGAGCATCTCTCTTGAGGACTAGCTGAGGGAGCTGGGCCTGTTCAGCCTCCAGGAGAGATGACTGAGAGGGGACCTCCTCAACATCCATCAGATCTGCAGGGAGAGTTCCAAGAGGATGCAGCCAGGCTCTGCTCAGTGGTGCCAAGCAATAGGACAAGAAACAATGGGCAGAAGGCGATACACAGGAAGTTCCACCTGAATATGAGGAAGAATTTTTTTACTATGTGTGGTAAATAAACACACACAGTTTTTTTTGTTTAGCAAAGTTGGTCACTGTTAATCACTGTTAATGTTTACTTGTTACCTGATTGTTAGAAAGTTCTTGTTAGTTAAATTCCCCTAATTGTTCCTTCTTATCCTGTATCTGTATTACCTTCACGTNACAGGAAGTTCCACCTGAATATGAGGAAGAATTTTTTTACTATGTGTGGTAAATAAACACACACAGTTTTTTTTGTTTAGCAAAGTTGGTCACTGTTAATCACTGTTAATGTTTACTTGTTACCTGATTGTTAAAAAGTTCTTGTTAGTTAAATTCCCCTAATTGTTCCTTCTTATCCTGTATCTGTACTACCTTCATGTCGGGAATGCCAGGAATGTCCTCCACAGCTTCCCCAAAGTGGCACCCAGAGCTGCATACATTACCATATGTAAATAAGGGGACACAAGGTACCATGGGAACACAAAAACCCTTGCAAACAACGAGCCAACATGTTAAAAAGAATTGAAAAGGACATATCTTGGCAGTCAAGATATGGGAATACTTATCTATTCCACATTTACAGTCTAGATAATGTCACCATAACTGAAAAGAATCAGATTGGAATGGGACTCCCAGATGATGAGGAAACATATGTGTTCCTGGAGACTCCTGTGAGGATGGAAGTCCCAGCTTTGTCTCCTGGCAGATCCGTACACCTCCTTCTACTCATCGCTTCTGGGAGCAGTGGCAGTGTGCGTGACCCCTCAGGCTCCCCGCCCAGAGCTGCTTCTTAATAAAGGCATCCAGCAGGAGTCTGTCTCCTGGCCCATATTTATAACAAGAGACCAAGCATCAGAACAGATTGTCCAGAGAGGCTGTGGAGTGTCTTTCTCTGGAGATGCTCAAGAACGCTCTGCACACAATTGCATGCAGCATGTTCTCACATGACCCTTCTTGAGCAGGGAGGTTGGACCAGATGAAACACAGTAGCCCCTTCCATCCTTAGGCATTCTGTGATTTTGTGGTTGTCTTATGTTATAAATAAAATACATGGAATCTGTTCTCATTTTCTTCTTGAAGCAATTTTCTTATAGTATATTTTTTCATTTCCTTGCAACTACCTGTATTTCCACAAGTATATGTTTACATCCTTTGAGAATAATTTTTCTTAGAAATGACTACTGGTTTTCATTTCAACTTCTAGGCAAGTTATGTTAAAGGTTGTTTGTTCCTGTTTAGTTCTGCTGCATTTTGCTTATAAGGCTTGATACAAATCAGTACTTGTTCCATCAATATAAACTTACTTGGATATCAGAAAAAAGAATGTGAGAGAATGGAAAGCAAAATGCCCTTACGGTGGATGTCTGAGGCCCTCTTTACTGTGGTCTTGGCTGGAGTCTGGAGCTCACTGTGCAAGATGATTAACAAAGAGCAGGAGGCCGTCCTTGTATTTGTTTGGAGGCGTACAAATAATCCATTGGCCTACAAATGACAGTTGATAATTTCTCTCCTTATTTTCCAATGAATTTTCTTAGTGAACTGAACTGTTCAGACCAGTGCATGAATATGAACTGCATATGACACATTACCTATGCTGCATTTTAGAGCATGAGGAATGTGCACATGTTCAGGCATCTGTGAACAGAAATTGGAAGTTGTGGAAAATAAACCCCTTTGTCCTAAAGAGCATTCAAGTAATAATTCACTCTTATAGAAAGGTCTATTCTAAGGTCATGCTACCTTTATTTCATATTCCCAGAACACAGCAAGGAAGTGAAGGACCCTTCTTGATCTTTCAACTCTTGTTCATGATGATACAAACAGCATGAGCAGATGATACAAACAGCACAGGCCTTTCACTGCAAGGCCTGTGAAGAAGCTGGAATCGTATAATTTTTCCAGCAAGTCTATCAAATTGGAAGCAATAAAGCTTATTAACTTGTGTTGTTGTCAAAGTTACCTTTACTCAAAATTAATTACTGCATAATTTTAAACAAAAACATGGTCTCAGATAAAGCATTCTTTAATTAACATGTTTTTCCCCATAAATGAAAATATACACATTAAGTTTTTGTAGTTTAGTTGTCTGTTTTTACCTAACCCCATTATTTCAGGGAGACTAATGTCATTTCACAGTGAATAGTATCAGAAGTAGGCCATGGAGCTCTAAGGAAGTTAAAATCTTCTGTTCTGATTGTATATACAGAGACAGAGTCAGTTCTCGCTACAAAAAAGTGGAGAGCATTTACAGGCGGACAAACAAGGTAACCAAAAGAGATTTAGGTAACAACTAATCTTATTTCAAAACAGATAGACCCCAGACTGTAGTCAGGCATTCTTTGTGTTAATTCAGTGTCTCTTTTCCCTGCTTGTGGTAACCCAATGAATGTCTCGCAGACTGCTGCATTAGATTCCATACACTGTGAATAGAATCATAGAACATAGAACCATAGAATCAATCATAGAATAATAGAATGGTTTGGGTTGGAAGGGATCTTTAAGATCGTTCCAACATGACAGCCATGGGCAGGGAACCCTTCACTTAGACCAGGTTACTCAGAGCACTATTCATCCTGTTCTTCAACATCTTCAGGGATGGGAAGTACACAACCTCCCTGGGCTGCTTGTTCCAGTGTCTCATTACCCTCCAAGGCAAGAATTTCTTCCTAGTATCTAATTTAAACCTGCCCTCCTCTAGCTTGAGGACAAGATTCCCTCTTGTCCTATTACTATGTGCCCTTATAAGAATTCCCTCTCCAGCTTTCATGCAGACTCCCTTTAGGTACTGGAAGACTGCTTTATGATCTCCATGGAGCCCTTTCCAAACTGAACAACCACAAGTATCTCAGCCAGTCTTCATAAGAGATACGTTCCAGCCCTCTGACCAACTCTGCGGTTCTCTGCTTCCTCCAACAGGTCAGCCTTTTTATTGTATTGAAGGCCTCAGATTTGGGTGCAGCACTCCAGATGGGTCTCAAAAGGGCAGAGCAGAGAGACAGAATCACCTCTCTTGACCTCCTGGTCACACCTCTTTTGATGCAACTTAGGATATATTTGGCCTTCTGGGCTGCAAATGCACTTTGCCAAGTCATATTGAGTTTTTCATTCACAAACTGCACTAAGTCTTTCTTCCCAGGGCTGGTCTCAGTACGTTCTGCATCCAGCCTCTGCTTGTGCTTGGGATTTCTCCAACCCAGGGGCAGGACCCTGCACTTGGCCTTGCTAAACTCCATGAGGTTTGCACAGGCCCACCTCTCAAGCCTGCCCAAGTTCCTCAGGATGGCATTTCTTCCCTCCAGCATGTCACTGCACCCCACATCTTGGTGTCACTGTCAAACTTGCTGGGAGTGCACTCAATCCCACTGTACAAGTTGCCTACAAACATATTGAAAGTGCTGGTTTTAATACCAGTCCCTGAAGAACAGCACTCAATAGCAGGATATTTTTAGATGGTGATTGTCAATCTTCCACTGTACATCACTCAGAAAACAGACTGAAGAGCAGAGCAAAAACAGAAAGCAGATAATACTATTTTCAGTTCATTCCTGAAAAGTGGTGATAGCAATGTGAAGCACTCTAGCTAACCTTAGGAAGTGATCTTCTGCACGAAACTGAGTTTCCTACCTATTTCAATCTGCTGTAGGTTTTAACCATTGTTAGGATAAAACACCAGAGTCGTATTAATTTCCACAGTGCAAAATTACAGAGAATTTCTGAACACAGAAAGCGTGCCACAGTAGAGTTTACACTACTCTGTAGCGTAAACCACTTCTTGGTTTTGTTCTTGGAAAATGGCACAGAGAGCCTGATTCTGCACCTCATGCAGTGATTCTCAGTGTCTTCCCATGCTCTGTGGGAAAACATGCAAGCTGATGATTTCCCCCAGCTGCAGCAAGGAGCATGGTACCAAATGCTTTGGTTTAGCACCAGTCTGAGCTTGCAGAGTCATTCAGTGCACTGCAATGCCAGAAGGGGATAGATCATTCACTGTAGCATCACTTTTGGATAAATCTTAGAAGAGCTCTCTGGGAGACTTATCAGGACCATACTGTACACCTTTAATTTCAAGGCAGAGCAGTCTCTACTAATCTGACCATTTCTAACCCTGTGCTATCCCACTGCTTAGACAGGATAGGATACGATAGGATGGCATAGGATGACAATTTGCTGTCTTTTAGCTTGAACACTGCCTAAAGAGATAAAAGATCTGACACATCTTTTGATATACCTTTTGGGTATTTGTGATTTTTTTTCTATGTATAGTTTTTGAAATATGGTACACGGAATTCTCAAAAACATAAAGATGCGGCCTAGGAAGAAGGTTCACTTTTCATTTGAAGAGAAGCATCATTAGAATCCGGCCTAACAAATGCTCATTTTCCTCTTTGTGTAAATAATTGCTAATGGCAGACAGCTACATTACTGGCTATTACACAGCTTTGGTGGTATTGGTGGTGATGTTGCATTGGTTACCTTTTGTTTGGCTAGTTTTCCTTGTTCTGTGGTGGTTTTTTTATTACTTTTGAAGATGGATTTTAGGCTGTTCAGTGCTTACAGAGGTTCTAAAAAAGACAAACTACACAAAAGGTGTTGGTGATACTGTCTTCTGATTACTTGATTTGTAGATTTTTGGGACAGACGACACTGGACGTGTTTTAGAAAGCACAAAAGTAGCTGTCTGAAAGACTCAGATGTGCAGAAACCTACCTTGTAACACAAAGGTAAAAAAATCTGGAGAGCAACTCAGACACTTAAGCATCTCGTGCCTTTTGAGCACCACAGAAGTATCCTCCCTGGCCCCAAAACATGTAAATAAACTCTAGTTCTGTGCATTATATGTCAGCCCATGCAGAGGTCTAGGACACCCCTGATAGTGTCTAATTACTTAGCTACTCTTTTTGATTATTAGGTAAATGGCAGGCATGGGAAACATTCATCCTTTCTCCTTGTAACACGATCTCTGTGCATTCCTTTCATCTGTTGTTTAAAAAAGAATACTTCCTCTGGGCCAAGGGATATGTTTGATTCAAGGTTTAAATGAAGGAAAATTTAATGGAGAACTCTCCAAAATTTTACTGAATGCAAGAGGTCTCAGACTCCTGCTTTCCATCTGTTCTGTAGCATATCTGGCACTCTGTTTTACATTTGTGTATTGGATAATCAGTTTTTTCCCCTTAGTCTGAGTAATTAATTACCTCTTTATGTACAGATTTCATGCATCCATAATGTAGATGACAGGTTATAATGTAAGTATTCTATTAATTATTCGTATTCAATCAGCTGCATGCTTCAATCACAATTCTGTGAATAAGAAGCTACACAGCGTTCCAATCCCATGCTCTCACATTCTAGAAGTAGGAGTCTTTTTACCACTCTCCACCTCCAGGGAACATCACAACTACCCAGAAAAAAATTAACAAAAATATTAACTCATTTTACTGTAGTTTTATTACATTATTAATATTGAAATACATATTATTAAAAAATAATTGGATATGAACTATATTAATAGCTTGCTTAAAGTGAGTTCTGCTTTAAAATGTGAAGAGAACGTGCAGGTCTAAACACTCAAAAAAGGGTGTTTAAGCAAGAAACTTCTAACTTCTTTTATTCTTTCTTTAAATATTTTATGTTTATATAACACTTATTCACAGCAAAGATGTATTTACAGTGATGGACTAAGCTGTCCTTTAAAGCAGTCAATGGATTGTTTCAGGCCCGATGTCCCCTAAATAATTCATCAGAAACTGCTGAATTTCTAAAGAAGTTTCATTTCACCTTATTCTAAATATAAAAATTATTTACGTAAGTAGAAAATTACCCACCCGCAAAACACAAACGCACCGGCACTATTTTCTAATTGCAGCAATCATGTGGCACACCCTTACTTGCCGCGGCCCATCATTTCACCTTATTCTAAATATAAAAATTATTTACGTAAGTAGAAAATTACCCACCCGCAAAACACAAACGCACCGGCACTATTTTCTAATTGCAGCAATCATGTGGCACATCCTTACTTGCCGCCGGAGCCCGGCCGGCTC